>PVKP010016380.1:0-48282 GCA_004027715.1 Plecturocebus donacophilus
AAAAAAAAAAAAAAAAAAAAAAAAAAAAAAAAAAAAAAAAAAAAAAAAAAAAAAAGCTGGAGACATCACACTGCTGGACTTCAAACTACACTGTAAGGCTACAGTAATCAAAACAGCATGGTACTAGTACCAAAACAGAGGCATAGACCAATGGAACAGAACAGAGGCCTCAGAAGAAACACCACACATCTACAACCATCTGATCTTTGACAAATCTGACAAAAACAAGCAATGGGGAAAGGACTCCATGTTTAATAAACGGTGTTTGGAAAACTGGCTAGCCATGTGCAGAAAGCAGAAACTGGACCCCTTCCTGACACCTTACACTAAAATTAACTCCAGATGGATTAAAGATTTAAACATAAAACCTAACACCATAAAAACCCAAGAAGAAAACATAGGCAAAACCATCCAGGACATAGGCATAGGCAAGGACTTCATTACTAAAACACCAAAAGCAATGACAACAAAAGTCAAGATAGACAAGTAGGATCTAATTAAACTTCGGAGCTTCTGCATAGCAAAAGAAACAATCATTACAGTGAACTGCCAACCAACAGAATGGGAAAAAATTTCTGCAATCTACCCATCTGACAAAGGACTAATATCCAGAATATACAAAGAACTAAAACAGATATACAAGAAAAAAACAAACAAACCCATTCAAAAGTGGGCTAAGTATATGAACAGACATTTTTCAAAAGAAGACATCTATGAGGCCAACAAACATACGAAAAAATGTTCATCATCACTGGTCATTATAGAAACGCAAATCAAAAGCACATTGAGGTATCATCTCATGCCAGTTAGAATAGCGATCATTAAAAAACCTGGAGAAAACAGATACTGGAGAGGATGTGGAGAAATAGGAACACTTACACTGTTGGTGGGAGTATAAATTAGTTCAACCATTGTGGAAGACAGTGTGGCGATTTCTCAAGGACCTAGAAACAGAAATTCCAATTGACCCAGCAATCCCATTACTGGGTATATACCCAAAGGAATATAAATCATTCTATTATAAAGACACATGCACATGTATATTCAATGCAGCCCTGTGTACAATTGCAAAGACCTGGAACCAACCCAAATGCCCATCAATGATAGACTGGACAAAGAAAATGTGGCACATACACATCATGGAATACTATGCAACCATAAGGAACGATGAGTTGGTGTCCTTTGCAGGGACTTGGATGAATCTGGAAACCATCATTCTCAGCACACTGACACAAGAAGAGAAAACCAAACACTGTATGTTCTCACTCATAGGCGGGTGTTGAACAATGAGAACACATGGACTCAGGGAGAGGAGCATCACACACTGGGGGCAGTGTGGGGGGGGCTAAGGGAGGGACAGCGGGGGGTGAGGAGGGTGGGGAGGGATAACATGGGGAGAAATGTCAGATATAGATGAAGGGGGAATAGAGGCAACAAACCACCTGGTTATGCAACAACCCTGCATGACCTGCACATATACCCCAGAACCTAAAGTAAAATAAATTTTAAAAATTTAAAAAAAAAAAAAGCTTCTGAGAAAACTAGAATATTTGGATTGTTTGTACATCAGAAAATGGTGTCAATTATCAAAAGATTCCATAGTTTAACAGCAGCAGCCTGAATGGTAACTCTATAGACAGGGTTTAATTAAAGAAAAAAGAACACATAGTTAATTTGGAAAATTATATTATCAGATTAACCATAACTTCACACTGCACACTGGTATAAATAGGCAGATGAAGAACACACTGAAACACTACCTGACTCTCCTCTGTAGGATGTGGTGGTATTAACATCTGGGCTACCAAGAGCACTATTATTCTTTTTAACACTTTCTTCCCCCCAAAATCCTTCAGAGATGATTCTCTTCCAACAGGGTCCCCTATAGCAGTGGAGCTGCTCAGAGAATGTTTCACATAAAACAAATAAAATTCAATCAGATTACTTATTTGAGTAAGTCTGAGATAATCCCAGAAAATTTTACTCCATTGCATGAAATGTTAGATAACTGTAGAGGGCAATGCTGAAAAAACATCTAAGAAGGAGTGTGAAACAACTGGAATATTTTTCACTCAAAAAAAGTACTTGAAACTTCCTGTATATAAAGCTTTTAACTAGAAAAAACAATTATTCTAAACAGATGAGGCTCAATATTATCAAGAACCCAACAGATTGACAAGCACAGCTCTTAAGGATCCTTGGCATTTCTATTAATTTTCTGTCATATTTATAAAAATAGTTTCCCAACAATTCACTGATTCTTAGCTTTAAAGGTGTTTTATTTTCTCACAATGATATGCTGTGAAGTAGTATGGAAAACACCAATTATTAAAATATTAAAGAAAGTAACTAGTATACTGTGAACTTAGGCATAGGCAAAGACAATGGAAAATAACAATATGCTTTACTATTCTTTTGTTTAAAGTTGGTATTGATTCTTTTATGCCCTCTATGAACGAATGTGAATGAGTAATGAGTAAGCCATCCTGTACATTACTCATGGTCTGTATATTGAATAAAAGCTGTTTCATGATGAAAAGGGTGTTTCAGTTAATATAGGTGCTGTATCTTCATACTTTTTCCATTATATTTATCAGGATGTGTGAATGTAGTTGTGTGAAGCTCACATGCTGCTTCTGATTCTCTGAGAGTGTCTTTAGGTCATTTTGTGTGACTCCACCAATATTGCAAAAGTCCTCATAACAGAGCTCCAAAATAATATCCACAAGAATGCACAAAACTAGTCATGAGTTTACAAGTCAATGACAATAGACAACTTGGAAATTCATTCATATAAAACGTGTCACTCTTCATACTTTCTCAGCACTGAAAAACAATGTAGATCAACTGCATTAATGACATTCAGACCAATGAGAGTAATTTATATTTGTATTATACTCCATAATATTATTTCATTTCCCCATACATTATTTTTCCATGTATTATTTCATCTGGTTTTCAGGATACCCTTTGATAGGCAGACCATTTTATAAACCACTTGACATCATTCATTCAATTTTTTACAGTCAGAAAATGGCTACTGGGTTTCTCCACTGGAATAATGTTTACCGGAGGACTACAAATCCAGTAGAGTTTGTCAATGAGATACCAGTAAACGCTAAACCATAAACCAGAGGTTGACTTAATCCAATGAAACACAATGCTGCTGTCTGCTACAACTATCATATTTTCCACTGATGAAATTCATCAATTATCCACATAGCTGACATTGCCACACATAGCAAGAGATGACTAAGGACAGGTGCCAAAAATATGTGTCCTTCTAGACTGAGGGATACCAGTAAGGAGTTAAGGCAATAAAATGACATAACAAAACTTGCTTCTTGAACATACCAAACTGATATCAGTACAAAAATATATTTTATGCTGTTTAGGTGGAAAAACAGAGACCCCCACAGGTCACTTTTTTTCAAGATCTCTCAGTTACCAGCAGAGTTACTAACTAGAACCCAATTCTTCTAACATTGAGTACAGAAATTAGGGTTACACAACAACATCCAAACCGAGAGCCAAATCAGGAACACAATCCCATTCACAATAGCCACAAAAAAATAAAATACCTAGGAATATAGCTAACCCGGGAGGTAAAAGATCCCTACAATAAGAACCACAAAACTGCTGAAAATCAGAGATAACACAAACAAATGGAAAAGCATTCCATGCTCATGGATAGGAAGAATCAATATTGTTAAAATGGCCATAGTAGCCAAAGCAATTTACAGATTCAATGCTATTCCTATAAAACTACTAACATCATTTTTCACAGAATTAGAAAATATTATTCTGAAATTCATATGGAACAAAGAGCCTGAATAGACAAAGCAATCATAAGCAAAAAGAATGAAGCCATAGGCATTACACTATCTGCCTTAAAACTATAAGGCCACACTAAACAAAATAGCATGGTAGTCATACAAAAACAGACATATAGAACAATGGAACAGGTTATAGAACACAGAAATAAAGCAATGCACCTAAAGCCACATCATCTTTAGCAAAGCTGATAACAACAAGCAACAAGGAAATAATTCCCCATTTAATAAATGTGCTGTAATAACTAGATAACCATACACAGAAAATTGAAACAAGACCACTATCTTTCACCATATATAAAAATCAACTGAAGATGGATTAAAGATTTAAATGTAAAACTAAAACTATAAAAACTCTAGAAGAAAACTTAGGAAGTACCATTCTGGACATAGGCCCTGGAAAAGATTTCATAACAAAGACTCCAAAAGCAATTGCAGCAAAAACAAAAATTGGCAAGTGGGACCTAATAAAACTAAAGAGCTTCTGGACAGTGAAAGAAACTATCAACAGACAGACAACCTACAGAATGGGAGAAAATATTTGCAAACTATGCATCCAACAATTGTCTAATATCCAGCATCGCTAAGGAACTTAAACAATTCAATAAGCAAAAAAAAATGAGTGAAGACATACTTCTCAATACATGACATACATGCAGCCAACAAGCATATGAAGAAACTTTCAACATCACTAATTATCAGAGAAATGCAAATCACAATGAGATACCATCTCACACCAGTCAGAATGGCTATTAATAAAAAGTAATAAAATAACAGATTCTGGCAAGGTTGCAGAGAAAAGGGAATACTTACACACTGCTGGTAGGAATGCAAATTTTTTCAGCCCCTGTGGAAACCAGTGTAGAGATTTCTCAAAAAACTTAAAACAGAATTTCAGGATTTTTCCACCAAGATGGCTGAATAGGAATGGCTCCAGTGGATAGTTCCTAGCGAGAGCAACGCAGAAAGTGGGTAATCTCACCATTTCCAACTGTGGCGCATGGCTCATCTCACTGGGAATGGTTAGACAGTGGGTGCAGCCCAAGGAGGGCAAGCTGAAGCACGGTGGGACGTTGCCTCACCAGGAAGTGCAAGGGGCTGGAGAACTCCCTCTCCTAGCCAAGGGAAGCCATTAGGGACTTTTCCTGACAGTCTGGCACTGTGGCTCAGATGCTGTGCTTTTCCCTTGGTCTTCACAACCTACAGACCAGGAGATTCCCTGTAGAGCCTAGAACAACAGCATCCTGGGTTTCCAGCACAAAACTGGGTGTCCGTTTTAGCCGCAGCAGTTTTTTTTTCTTCATGCCCCAGTGGCACCTGGAACACCAGCAAGATAGAACTGCTCATTCCCCTTAACAAGGGGGCTGAAGCCAGGGAGCCAAGTGATCTGGCTTGGCGGGTCCCACTGCCATGAAAACCAACAAGCTAAGATACACTGGCTTGAAATTCTCACAACCAGCACAGCAGTCTGAGCTCTAACTAGGACATTCAAGCTTGGTGGGGCGAGGGGCATCCACCACTGCTGAGGCTTGGATAGGCAGTTTTAACCTCGCCTATATAAACAAAGTCACCTGGAAGTTTGCACAGCGACTCTGTGGAGCCCATGGCAGCTCTGCAAGGCCTCTGTCAGCAGACTGTCTCACTGAACTCCCTTCTTGCTGTGCAGGGCATCTCTGAAAAAAGGCAGCAGCCCATCAGGGACTTATAAATAAAGCCCCCACCTTCCTGGGACAGAAGACCTGGGAAAAGGGGTGGTTCCACGTTCAGCTTCAGAAGACTTCAATATCCCAGCCCAGCAGCTCTGAAAGAGCAATGAGTTTCCCAGCACAGTGCTTAAGCTCTGATACGGGACCAACTGACTCCTCAAGTGGCTCCCTGACCCGTGTATCCTAACAGGGAGACACCTCCCAGCAGAGGATGACAGACACCTCATGCAGGAGAGCTCTGGCCAGCATCTGGTGGGTACCATTCTAGGAGGAAGTTATCAGAGGAAGGAACAGGCAGCAATCTTTGCTGTTTGCTGTTGTGCATCCCCTGCTGGTGATTCCCAGGCAAGCACTGTCTAGAGTGGACCTCCAGCAAACTCCAGCAGACCTGCAGCAGAGGGACCTGACTGCTAGAAGGAAAACTCACAAAAAGAAATAGTTTCAACACCAACAAAAGGACTTTCACTCGGAGAACCCATCCAAAGGTCATCAACTTCAAAGACCAAAGGAAGATAAATCCACCAAGATGAAAAAAAGCAGCACAAAAAGGCTGAAATCTCCAAAATCCAGAATGCCTCTTCTCCTCCAAGGGATCACAACTCCTCACAGCAAATGAACAAAGCTGGATGGAGAACGAATTTTACGAATTGACAGGAGCAGGCTTCATAAGGTGGGTAATGACAAACTTCTCTGAGCTAAAGGAGCATGTTATAGCCCAATGCAAGAAAGCTAAGAACCTTGAAAAAAGATCAAATGAAATGCTAACTGGAATAACCAGCATAGACAAGAATATAAATGACTTGATGGAGCTGAAAAACACAGCAGGAGAACTTCATGAAGGATATACAAGTTTCAATAGCCGAATGGATCAAGTGGATGAAACAATATCAGAGACTGAAGATAATTCAATGAAATAAAGAAGGCAAGTCTAGAGAAAAAAAAAAAAAACGTGAAAAGAAATAAACAAATCCTCCTAGAAATATGAGATTATGGGAAAAGACCAAATCTACATTTGATCAGTGTACCTTCAAGTGACGGGGAGAATGAAACTAAGTTGGAAAATACTCTTCAGGATATTATCCAGGAGAACTTCCCCAACATAGCAAGGCAGGCCAACATTCAAATTCAGGAAATTCAGAGAACACCACAAAGATATTACTCAAGAAGGGCAACCCCAAGACACATAATCATTAGAATCACCAGGGTTGCAATGAAGGAAAAAGTACTAAAGGCAGCCAGAGAGAAAGGTTGAGTTACCCACAAAGGGAAGCCCATCAGACTCACAGTGGATCTCTTGGCAGAAACCCTACAAACCAGAAAAGAGTGAAGGTCAGTATTCAACATCCTTAAAGAGAAGAATTTTCAACCCAGAATTTCATATCCAGCCAAACTAAGCCTCATAAGTGAAGGAGAAATAAAATCCTTTACAGACAAGCAACTTCTGATTTTGTCACCACCAGGCCTGCCTTTCAAGAGCTCCTGAAGGAAGCACTAAACATGGAAAGGAACAACCAGTACCAGCCACTGCAAAAACATACTAAATCATAAAGACCTTCGACACTATGAAGAAATTGCATCAACTAATGGGCAAAACAACCAGCTAGCATCAAAATAGCAGGATCAAATTCACACACAACAATTATTAACTTTAAATGTAAATGGGCTAAATGCCCCAATCAAAAGACACAGACTGGCAATTGGATAATGAGTAAAGACCCATTGGTCTTATATTCAGAAAACCCATCTCACATGCAAAGATATACATAGGCTCAAAATAAAGGGATACAGGAAGATTTACTAAGCAAATGGAGAGAAAAAAAGAATACAGGGATTGCAATCCTAGTCTCTGATAAAAAGACTTTAAACCAACAAAGATCAAAAGAGATAAAGAAGGGCATTACATAATGGTAGAGGGATCAATGCAACAAGAAGAGCTAACTATCCTAAATGTATATGCATCCAATACAGGAGCACCCAGATTCATAAAGCAAGTTCTTAATTATCTACAAAGAAACTTAGACTCCCACACAATAGTAGGAGACTTTAACACCACATTGTCAATATTAGACAGATCAACAAGATAGAAAATTAACAAGAATATCCATGACTTGAACTCAGATCTGGACCGAGTGGACCTAACAGACATCTGTGGAACTCTCCACCCCAAATCCACAGAATATACATTCTTCTCAGCACCACATCTCACTTATTCTAAAATTGACCACATAATTGAAAGAAAAACACTCCTCAGCAAATGTAAAAGAATGAAAATCATAACAAACATTCCCTCAGACCACAGTGCAATCACATTAGAACTCAGGATTAAGAAACTCACCCGAAACCACAGAACTACATGGAAACTAAACAACCTGCTCCTGAATGACTACTGGATAAATGATGAATGAAATGAAGGCAGAAATAAAGGTGTTCTTCAAAACCAATGAGAATGAAGACACAATGTACCAGAATCTCTGGGACATATATTAAGCAATGTCTACAGGGATATTTATAGCACTAAATACCCACCGGTGAAGTAGAGAAAGATATAAAATTGATACCCTAAAGTCACGATTAAAAGAACTAGAGGAGCAAGATCAAACAAATTCAAAAGCTAGAAGAAGGCAAGAAATGACTAAGATCAAAGCAGAACTGAACGAGATAAAGATACCAAAAAATCCTTCAAAAAAATCAGTAATTCCAGTAGCTGGTGTTTTAAAAAGATCAGCTAAATAGATAGACCACTAGCCAGACTAATAAAAAAGAAGAGGAAGAAGAATCGAATAGATGCAATAAAAAATTGTAAAGGGGATATTACCACTGATCCCACAGAAATGCAAACTACCATCAGAGATTACTACAAACACTTCATGCAAATAAACCAGTAAATCTAGAGGAAATGGATAAATTCCTAGACACTTACACCCTCCCAAGACTAAGCCAGGAAGAAGGTAAATTCCTGAAAAGACCAATAACAAAGTCTGAAATTGAGGCAGCAATTAAGAGCCTACCAACCAAAAAAACTCCAGGATCACATGGTTACACAGCCGAATTCTACCAGAGGTACAAAGAGGAGCTGGTAACATTCCTTCTGAAACTATTCCATACAATACCAAAAGAGGGAATCCTCCCTAACTCATTTTATGAGACCAAAATCATCTTGATACCAAAACCTGGCAGACACAAAGAAAAAAGAAAATTTCAGGCCAATATCCTTGAGGAATATTGGTGCAAAAATCCTCAATAAACTACTGGCAAACCGAATCCAACAGCACATCAAAAAATTATCCATCATGATTAAGTTGGCTTCATCACTAAGATGCAAGGCTGGTTCAACATATGCAAATCTATAAATGTAATCCATCACATAAACAGAACCAAAGACAAAAACCATGTTTATCTCAATAGATGCAGAGAAGGCCTTTGACAAAATTCAATAGCGCTTCATGCTAAAAACTCTCCATAAACTAGGTATCGATGATACTTATCTCAAAATAATAAGTTATTTATGACAGACCCACAGCCAACATCATACTGAACAGGAAAAAACTGGAAGCATTCTCTTTGAAAACTGACATAAGACAAGGATGCCCTCTCACCACTCCTATTCAACATAGTACGGGAAGTTCTGGCCAGGGCAATCAGGCAAGAAAAATAAATAAAGGTTATTCGATTAGGAAAAGAAGAAGTCAAATTGTCTTTATTTGCAGACAACATGATTGTATATTTAGAAGACCCCACTGTCTCAGCCCAAAATCTCCTTAAGCTGATAAGCAACTTCATTAAGGTCTCAGGATACAAAATCAATGTGCAAAATCACAAGCATTGTTATACACCAGTAATAGACAAAGTCAAATCATGAATGAACTCCCATTCACAATTGCTACAAAGAGAATAAAATACCTAGGAATACAACTAACTAGGGATGTAAAGGACCTCTTCAAGAACTACAAACCACTGCTCAAGGAAATCAGAGAGAACACAAACAGATGGAAAAACATTCCATGCTCACGGTTAGGAAGAATCAATACCATGAAAATGGCCATACTGCCCAAAGTAACTTACAGATTCTATGCTATCCCCATCAAGCTACCATTGACTTTCTTCACAGAATTGGAAAAAAACATCTTAAACTTCATACAGAACCAAAAAAGAGCCTGCAGAGCCAAGACAATCCAAAGCAAAAAACAAAAACAAAAAGCTGGAGGTATCACACTACCTGATTTCAAACTATACTACAAGGCTAAAGTAATCAAAACAGCATGGTATTGGTACCAAAACAGAGATACGGACCAACAGAACAGAACAGAACAGAGGCCTCAGAAATAACACCACACATCTGCAACCATCTGATCTTCAACAAACTTGACAAAAACAAGCAATGAGAAAAGGATTCCCTATTTCATAAATGGTGTTGGGAAAACTGGCTAGCCATATGCAGAAAGCTGAAACTGGACCCCTTCCTTACACCTTACACAAAAATTAACTCCAGATGGATTAAAGATTTAAACATAAGACCTAACACCATAATGACCCTAGAAGAAAACCTACGCAAAACCATTCAGGACATAGGCGTAGGCAAGGACTTCATAACTAAAACACCAAAACCAATGACAACAAAAGCCAAAATAGATAAATGGGATCTAATTAAACTAAAGAGTTTCTGCATAGCAAAAGAAACTATCATCGGAATCAACTGGCAACCAAATGAATGGGAAAAAACTTTTGCAATCTACCCATCTGAAAAAGGGTATCCAGAATCTACAAAGAACTTAAATTTACAAGAAAAAAGCAAGCAACCCCATCAAAAAGTGGGCAAAGGATATGAACAGACACTTCTAAAAAGAAGACATTTATGCAGCCAACGTACGTATGAAAAAAAGCTCATCATCACTGGTCATTAGAGAAATGCAAATCAAAACCACATTGAGATACCATCTCATACCAGTTAGAATGGTGATCATTAAAAAAATCAGGAAACAACAGATGCTGGAGAGAATGTGGAGAAATAAGAATCCTTTTACACTGTTGGTGTGAGTGTAAATTAGTTCAGCCATTGTGGAAGACAGTATGGTGATTTCTCAAGTATCTAGAACTAGAAATACTGTTTGATCCAACAATCCCATTACTGGGTATATTACCCAAAGGATTATAAATCATTCTATTATAAATGATTTATAAATGTCATGTGTTTATTGTGGCACTGTTCATAATAGCAAAGACTTGGAACCAACCCAAATGCCCATCAGTGATAGACTGGATAAAGAAAATGTGGCACATACACACCATGGAATACTATGCAGCCATAAACAAGGATGAGTTCATGTCCCTTGCAGGGACATGGTCAAGCTGGAAACCATCATTCTCCACAAACTGACACAAGAACAAAAAACCAAACACTGCATTTTCCCACTCATAAGTAGGTGTTGAACAATGAGAACTCATGGACACAGAGAGGGGAACATCACACACTGGGGCCTGTTGGGGCATGGACGGCTAGGGGAGGGATAGCAGGGGGTGGGAGGATAGGGGAGAGGTAACATTAGGAGAAATACCTAATGTAGATGATGGGAGGACAGATGCAGCAAACCACCATGGCACATGTATACCTATGTAACAAACCTGCACATTCTGCACATGTACCCCAGAATTTAAATTAAAAGAAAAACAGAATTTCAACCCAGCAATCTTATTACTGAGTATATACTCAAAGGAATATAAATCCTTCTACCAAAAAGACATGTGCACACAAGTTTTTTGCAGCACTATTCACAATAGCAAAGACATGGAATCAACCTAGATGCCCATCAGCAGTGGACTGGATAAAGAAAATATGGTACATATATACCATGGTATACCATGCAGCCACAAAAAAGAACAAAATAATGTCTTTTGCAGCAACATGGATGCAGCTAGAGGCTGTTTTTCTAAGCAAGTTAACACAGGAACACCATGTGTTCTCTCTTATATAAGTGCAAGCTAAACATTCAGTACACAAGGAAACCATAGACACTGCAGCCTACTTGTTGGTGATGGGTGGAAGGAGGGTGAGGATTGAAAAACTACCTATTGAGTACTATGCTCATTACCTGGGTGACAAAATAGTCTATACACCAAACCCCAGCAACACACAATTTATCTATCTAACAAACATGCATACGCATCCCTCAAACCTAAAAGTTGGAAAGAAAAAAATATAAATAAATAAATTACAGTTGCAGATTGGTAAAAATAAAAACATACTTGTCCAATTAATAGTCAAAGAGTAAGTTTAAACAACAATGAAGTACTATATATAATTTACCAGTCTAGCATCATTGAAAATTTAATTATTGAGAACATGAGGAAACAGACTACTCACATAAGCAGCTGGTAGAAAAATAGAGTGATCCAACATTTAGAGATGTAGAAATAGAACTTGACATAGATACAGTCTTAAAAATATATAAATATTCACACCCTTTCACTCAGCAATCTCATTTCTAGGATGAACACAGAATTATTCATAAGGTTGTTTATCTTAGTTACAGATCATTTATGGTTTTTTTTCTAAATGTCTACCTACATTTAAAAAAACATAAACGTCTACCTACACTGAATTGATAAAATGAAAATAAGTGCCTCTCAATACAATGGAATTCCATGAAGCCAAGAAAAATTATGCTTTATAAATAGAAGAATGATTTATGGGCTGAGAAAATGTCTTTGATACACTGTTCAGTGAAAAGGTAGGTGATAAGTGCAATCCCAGTTAAGTAAATACTTATGAATAAGTCAATATTTATAAATATATTTAGCAAGAATATGGTAACTCACATAGAAAAAGACACTGAAGAAAATGTAATGTAGTAGTAAGTTTTCTTTGGAATAGAAATTACTGATTTTTTTTTATCATACTTTTCTATATTTTCTAATTTTCTGTTGTGAATACACATTCTTTTTACCAGAAAAAAAAATAGTTTTATTTAAAATAAACAGTGCAAGATGAGGCATTTAAGAATAAAGTAGAACTTACGTTTTGAGAAGATCAAAGGCTACAGTACTTTCAGGCACCTCAGTTAAACAGGGATTAGTACTTAGGAAATTCATCTGGCTCTTAATTTCCTGGACATAGAAGCAAAAATGGAGTAATGAGTTCCATTTTCTGTCTACAGAAAACATGTTGAATTACTTACATCATTTTTTTCCCAAGAACTATAGTTAAACAAGAATTATTTGTATCCTTATATAAAAGATATCACAAAACATGTTGAGCTACCACTTCAACCGTGGTCTTAAAAACAGGTGAACTGCAGCCAGGCATGGTGGCTCACACCTGTAATCCTAGCATTTTGGGAGGCTGAGGTAAGAGGATCGCTTGGGCCCAAGGAGTTGGAGACCAGCCTAGGCAATATGGCAAAATCCCATTTCTACAGAAACATGCAAAATTAGCTGGGTGACATGCACCTGTGGTCCCAGCTATTAGGTGGGAGGATCAATTGAGTCCAGGAGGTTCAGCCTGGGCAACGGAGCAAGACATTGTCTTTAAAAATAAAAAAGAAAAAAGAAAGAAAGGAAAAGAAAAAGTCAATTTTGTTTTGCATTTTTTAGACATCAATTCTGTAATAAATCATTCTACTACATGAAATTGAGTATAAATACAATTTTGTATGAGATCTGTGTAACATCTGGCAATAGATCGGTTGCATTAGGGTAACAAGTATTTTTAAAAAATCATAATTATCTAATAATGCTCTATTCTGAGGGAATCGTTTTTGTTATAACAAAGGCTTAGTTAGAAGCAGAATGTTTACTTTTACTCAAAGGGAATGACTTAATATCTGAGTATCTTAGATTAAAACAAGCACTTCAATTATTTCCCTAAAGAATTATAATGGGAAATCTACGTGTTTTTGTTTGCTACACATTGGCATTTATAACCTGCTCTGATTTACATCAAACCTCATTGGCTTTAAATTTGAAAAAGACCTTCTATAAAGTGCCCAGTTGCATTCTTAGAAACAGCACAAAAATTGCCTAGAATGGAGGATTAATTAAGTTGATCATGTCAACTTTATCCTACCCTTACATACAATAACCATTTCATCAATCACATAAAGTCAAAACAAAACCAAGGAATGGGTCTCTCTCTTGACCAGTCTAGATATGCCAGCCTCTCCTTTGCCTAAATGCCACTATACAGTGTAGTGAACATTCACTTGGCCTTGCTTCCAATCCATGGACAATTCATTCTCTCATCTATATTCTCTTATTATGACCCCCATTTAGTATGTTTAGGAAGAACCTTGCTGATACATGGGATATCTGCCTCAGAAGTTCTTAGCATACCTCAGATATCCCTGTTCACACTGATATCAATTTTTTCAGATAATGTCTCACTCTATTGCCCAGGCTGGGGTGTAGTAGCATAATCACCCATCAGGCTGAGACAATCCTCCCACCTCATCCTCCCAAGTAGCTGAGACCATAGGCACCTGCCCCCATTCTCAGCTAATTTATGCTTTGTAGAAACAAGGTCTCACTATGTTTCTCAGGCTGGTCTTGAACTCCTGGGCTCAAGCATCTGCCCACCCTGGCCTCCCAAAGTTCTAGGATTATAAGCTTGAGCCACCACACCTGGCAGATACTACTGTTTTATTCCACAAATGTTTCAATCTCTAGCCATGTGACGGCACTAAACCCTATATAAAGCAGATTAGAAATATGGCGCAATATGTAAAATAAAGTGCTATAATTGCTACAACAGCATTAAGTACATGATTCAATGAAGAGCAAAGTAGAAAACTGTCCAATTTACCAAATACGGGGAGCAAGTTTTACTATTGTAAAATACGTATTCATATTTTACATACTGAAAGTGTTTTTCATTTTAACATATTGTGATTGAAGGATCAAGTGAAGAGTCCAACAATCTTTCTTTTCT
Source organism: Plecturocebus donacophilus (assembly GCA_004027715.1). Taxonomy (NCBI): domain Eukaryota; kingdom Metazoa; phylum Chordata; class Mammalia; order Primates; family Pitheciidae; genus Plecturocebus; species Plecturocebus donacophilus. Next base: position 14,460 of record PVKP010016380.1, read on the forward strand.
ATTTTGTTTTGGAGTTTTTTTTGTTTGTTTTTTTGAGACAGAGTTTTGCTCTGTCACTCAAGCTAGAGTGCAGTGGCACGATCTCGGCTCAATGAACCTCCACCTCCCAGGTTCAAGTGATTCTCCTGCCTCAGCCTCACAAGTAGCTGGGATTACAGGCGCCGGCCACTATATCTGGCTAGTTTTTTTTTTTTTTTTTTTTTTTTTTGGTATTTTTAACAGAGACGGAGTTTCACCATCTTGACCAGGCTGCTCTCCAACTCCTGACCTCATGATCCACCTGCCTCAGCCTCCCAAAGTGCTGGGATTATAGGTGTTAGCCACCACACCTAGCCAGTCCAACCATTTTTCTAGCCTTGATTTTCCTTTTACTCTCAGCATTTCTTCATATAATGTAAAATACAGAACAGACATTCTTATTATGGTGTTGTATTATGTTTAACTAACATGAAATAGCATTAATTAAATGATTGGTATACATAGCTATCATACCCTCCCTTTATGCCATATAACTAGCACCTAGTGGGGGCGGGGGGGCGGTCTTGTAAATATTTGTCATGTTTGAGGCAATCCAGCATCTTTCAAATACTCTTCTTATGTTGCAACGATTTTGCACATTCTCGTTCCTGTCCCTTCAGTGAAGAAAACAGAACCCCAGTCTTGTTTGCAGCTGTATGAAACTATGTAATGCACCCACACTCAGGACTTCAGTCTGAAAGTGAGTGATGTTACAAAGCACATGTAGTCTCTCTTTCACTGAGCACAGCAACAGAAGTATCTGGCTTTTCAAGATCAGCAGCCCCAGAATTTTGTATTCCAGGCCTCGGCACTATCCGTGGAAGCTGCAGCGTCTAGAACAAAACACAATGTCCGTGCGAAGTGGCAGCAGCATTGGTGTCTTTGCTGGAGCAGCCACGAAGGTCTGGCTTGGGCACCGTTTCTGGTTTTGTAGTGGCTGAGCCAGGTACCCTAAATCTATGGGCAATTCTTTGATGCCAAATATGTATCTATTTTTATTTTCTTTTTTATAATAAAAATGTTTTTTAACTTTCATTTTAGGTTCAGGTTGCATGTGCAGGTTTGCTATACAAGTAAATTCATGTTAGAAGGGTTTTGTTGTACAGATTATTTCATCACCCAGGTAATAAGCCTAGTACCCAGTAGTTATTTTTTCTGCTCCTCTCTCTCCTCCCACCCTCCCCACTCAAGTAGGCCCCAGTGTCTGCTGTTCTCTTGTGTTCATGGGTTCTCTTATTTAGCAACTGGTATACAAAGCTATCATTTATCCTCCCTTTATGCCATGTAACTCCCACTCTGTGGGGGTCTTGTGAATATTTGTCATGTTTGTGGCAATCCAGCATCTTTCTTGTAAGTGAGAACATATGATATTTGGTTTTCTGTTCCTGCATTACTTTGCTAAGGATAATAGCAGCCAGCTCCATCCATGTTCCCACAAAAGACATGAATTTGTTCTTTTTTATGGCTGCTGGCAGCATAGTACTCCATAGCATATATATACATATATCACATTTTCTGTATCCAGTCTGTCACCAATGAACATTCAAGTTGATTCCATAACTTTGCTATGGTGAACAGTCCTAAAATGAACATTGGAATGCATGCATTTTTGTGATAGAAGGATTTATACTCCTTTGGGTGTACACCCCGTAATGGTGATGGCAGCCGTGAGCTGTCTGGAGTGGCGGCTGCTGTCATACCAGCCACAGCAGGGAAGCATGGTTGGGGCTGCACAGTCCACACAGCCATTGGGAGCCGGAGACAAGAGGGAGCCTCGCCCCTTCTGAGTTGGGGCAGGAGCTCCCCAGGTACACTGCAGCCACCCAAGCCATGGCTATGGACCCTGTGCTCTCAGGTCCGGTAGCAGGCAGGAGACCCACCCTTCTGGGCTCAGCCGCAGCCTCCCAAGTCACGGCTACAGATCCAGACCCCCCACTCCATGGAGCAGGCACAAGCCCTGCCCTCCCAGGTGCAGCTGCAGCAAATGCAGTCACCCCACAACCACAAATTACACAGTCAAGTTTCTCACATTTGGGAAAACTGCAGGGGTCAGCACACCCAGGGTGCAATAGGTAAGCATCACCCTGGGAAATCCACCCTTGTGATCATAGCATCTCCCCTGCTAGGTAAATACGATAGTTTCCCTCGCTGTACAGAAGCGCTTAAGTTTGACTAGATCCCATTTTTCACTTTTTGCTTTTGTTACAAATGCTTTTGGCATTTTTGTTATGGAATCTTTGCCTGTTTCTATGTCCAGTATGGTATTGCCTGGGTTGTCTCCCAGGGCTTTTACAGTTTTAGATTTCACATTTAAGTCTTTCATCCATCCTCAGTTGATTTTGTACATGGTGTAAGGAGGGGTCCAGCTTCCGTCTTCCGCACATGGCTAGGCAGTTATCCCAACACCATTTACAGACTAGGGAGTCTTTTCCCCATTGCTTGTTTTTGTCAGCGTTGTTGAAGATCAGATGGTCATAGGTGTATGGCCTTATTTCTGTGCTCTCTATTCTGTTCCACTGGTCTATGTGCCTCTTTTTGTACCAGTAGCATGCTATTGTGGTTGCTGCATAGCTGAGCTAAGGTGGAATTATTGTTGGGAGCACTGATACAGTTCCAATGGCTACAGACGATGGAGGGTGACTCCCCCTCAAGGTTGTCTGACTCCAAACCCTCCTAATGATCACAGAGCAATACCCTTGGAGTGCTCCACTTCCTACCCTTCAGAAATTCAGACAATGCATGAGTAGTTCCTAGTTCTCTTAGCAGCATGCCCTCCTACTTTTCCAGCTGTGAAACACTTAGCTCATAAGCACTGAGTCAGCTTTGGAAAGACAGACTACCTTTCTTTGCTGCCGGATATGTACACCCTTTCATCTCCCTCCCTTTAAATCTAAGCATACCACACTGTTAATTATGTAAAGTATCTGTTTCTCTCTACTATTTTCCCTCTACCTCTAAGCCAGTTCTCTCTGCAGTATAAGGTATTTTTCTGTCCAACAGTCTCTGTGTTGATAGCTATGGTCTAAAATATTCTCAGAATTTTAAAAGTCTTAGATATTTACATTTTCCCTTTTATTTCTTAATACACCTGACGATTTCATTCAGAGAAAAGTTCCCATACGGAAATTTTATTACATTTCCCCTAATAGACTTATCCTGTTAAAGTGTTTGTTCAGGAGGTCTACCATTATTATAGATTCTACAAGCCTATCTGATATCCATTTAGTTTTCTATGGAATACTAGCTTTAGTAGTTTACTTTTTACATGGTATGTAAAAATTTTTTTAACACTTTAACATTTTCATTTATAAACAGAAGTCTCCACAGGTTGTCATTTTTTTTTTTTTTTTGACGGAGTCTTGCTCTGTTGCCCAGGCCAGAGTGCAGTGGCAAAATCTGGGCTCACTGCAACTTGAGTTCCCCGGGTTCAAACAATTCTCATGTCTTCGTCTCCTGAGTAGTTGGGACTACAGGCATGTGCCACCACATCTGGCTAATTTTTGTATTTTTAATAGAGATGGGGTTTCACCATGTTGGCCATGCTGGTTTCGAACTCCTGACCTCAAGTGATCTGCCCACCTTGGGCTACCAAAGTGCTAAGACTACAGGTGTGAGCAACACAACTAGCCAGTTGTCACTTTTCATAAGCAGAGGCATGCATGTGCAGAAGCACACATATGTATTCATTTGTGCTCTGAACTCTTGGAATTTATAATTCATCAAGACTGAAATTTGCTTTTTCACACAACATGAAAGGAGGCATCAGTGAGCAAAGTGTAGTATAAAGAAAATGGAAGCAGGGGTTATACTAATTAAGAAAAATTATTCTCAAGTCCTTGAACAGCCTTCATTCATATAAAGAGTAATGCATTAGCTCAGGCCAGTAGCATCTCATACCACACTGAGAGTACGTGTGAGACTGTAAGAACTCATTCTGATACTCTATATTAGGTATTATAATCTACCCACCACTTCATGGATATTTGGTCCAAAATTCTTGTGGACTGACAAACCTAATTACTTCTGCTTTTTTGTTTGATGTTGCTATACATTCAAATTGATGGAGTATAATCTAGGAAAAAAATCAACTGACACAGAAACTAAGCAGAATAGTAATGAAAGGATACACTCCTTCACTGGCCATAGACACTCCCTTTTTTAAATGAAAGCTACAAGTTTGATTTTAGAATAGAAGTAGAGATGACAAATATTAAGAAGCATTAATTAAAGGGCATAAGACGATCTTGGCACTAACTCTATGTTTCTGGTGTGAATTTTAGGACAGTGTGATTTTCACTGTACAAGGTAGGTGGGAATGAATATTTTTCATCACTACAAATGAAGTCAAAACTGGTATTTTACCTCAGAAATATAAATAAATAATAGAATTACGACATATCAAGGCTTTTTCTAAGAAATTTACAAGTATGTCATTTAATCCTACAACAATACTGAAATATATCTTTGTAAGCCCATTTTAAAATGAGGTACATAGAAGGTAAGTAAATTCCCCAAGGTCACAGAGTAACATTGATTTTGGGACTCAAACACAGACAACCTAGACCCAGAGACTGCTTTCTTTGATTTACTGTATTATCTCCCTATTTTTCCTCCTAGTTCCTTAAGATTATTTGACATTATATATCATAGACCTCTAAGTATGTGATTGAAGGAGAGGGGAGGAAGAAAAGGGAAGAAGGGGAATGCTTAGAAAAATATCTAGCATAAAGAAATTTTCCTCCTCTGGGACTTGAGTGATGCTATTATCCCAAGTACAAAATTGTGAACCAATTGTACTCAAATATTGGTAAATACAGATCCTGGCAAAATCTGCTTCCAGCTATTCAAGCTAATTGCTTTTTATTTTTTGGACTGGCTTTTTCAGACATAGTGATATTTTTAGCTGTGTTTTCCATTTGCATCATCAACACAGAATGAACAAGAGGCTATTGCTTTAATAGCCAAATCTCAATAATTAACCACGTGCTGCAACATAAAATGTACTTCACCTGCAGCATACACAATTGAGAATTTCTAAATTGTGCTCACAAGGCTCATAAACTTCCCTGTGCCCAAATCAATAACATGCACTTGACCCTTGGTAACCTCATGTTCTGCATACGTGTTCTGTGCAGTGAATTTCCTGATAATGAGAGTCCATAAAGTGCAACTGTGAAGAAAGCACCTTAGTAAAACAGACCTCCTAAAGTGATGAAAACAGATCACTTCTAGGAGTGGAGTCCCATAGCATCATTAATTCCACAAGCAGGTATTGAGTGCCTACTGTGTAATACAGGTCATGGAAATACTGCACGAATAAACCCTAAGCCTGTTGTCAAGGGGTTCAGTCTACTTTATAAACTAGAGAGTCAAACATCCTGATATGGTCATAAATGTTATAATCAAGAAAGTAAAAGACATTACAAATCCAAAGGAGGTATTCAGATGAGAGATAGAATATATGAATCATATCTTGGAGTTAGGTTTCAAAATAAAGGGCACTTAAACCAGATTTCAAAGAGTAAGAAGAATTTAGCTAGAGTGATGAGAATTTGAAGCTCAGAGAACATAATCAACAATAAACAGCCCTGAGAAAACTATGTCAAGACAGTGAACTAAAGATATATTGGTGTATGAAATGATAATGTGCTTATGGAGGTGTGGGGAGTGATAGAACTGGAAAGACACACCAAAGCCCAAAATATTTTAATCATACCTATATTAGTCCCTTCTCACACTGCTGATAAATACATACCCAAGACTGGGTAAATTATAAAGAAAAGGAGGTTGAATGGACTCACAGTTTCACATGGCTGAGGAGTCCTCACAATCACACAAGGCACACAAGGTAAAAGGCATGTCTTACATGGCAGCAGAAGAGAAGAGAAGACAAGAACAAAGTGAAGGGGGTTTCCCCTGACAAAACTATCAGATCTCATTGGACTTATTCACTACCATGAAAACGGTATGAGGAAAACCACCCCCATGACTTGGAATCTCAGCTTCCATAATTCTCATGTGTTGTGTGAGGGAGCTGGTGGGAAATAACTGAATCATGGCAGTGGTTTTCGGGATGAGATTTGGATGGGGACACAGCCAAAACATGTCAATATCCAGTTATTTGCCCTAAGAGAGATTGTAAATTGTTCACTGATATTCTCTGATGGTTGCATATTTCTTCAGTTAAATAAGTATATACCAAAGAGCATAAGTGGAAAACCATGGCACAAGTTTTGATTCAATATGGTAGACTGAACAAACAGAAAATTGAATAAATGAAACCCTGAAAATATAAATGGACCAAAAGAGATTAATAAAAACATCGTGATCCACAGGACAATAAGAATATAATGGATATAACAGAAAATGAGAGATGTTTACAAAGTTTTAGAAGATAGAAGCAAGTGGAGAGATGGTAGTTAAGGGTCTAAGAGAGTTGAGTACATTCAGAGGAAGAACGAATCTGACCCAAGATGTTGCACTTCAAAATCCCAGAAAAGCATAGGGAGTAGAGGCAGAGTGTCTAGGAAAATGGTTGTGAGGGCTGGGACAAGTACTACTCCTATAATATTGGAGAAAAACGGGAAGTCCATCATGGAGAACGTGAGCTGTAAGGCTCTGAAAAGGCATGCATGCCACCACTCCCAACTCTGTGCTCATGGAAGGAGCTATTAAAGCGCTCTCTATTGCTAAGCCGTTATGTGACTCAGAAGCCTTCTCAGTATTGCTCTCCCAGGATCTTCTACCAAGAAACCAGAGTAGGCACTTGAGATAAAAATGCATTTGGCTTCCCTGATGTAAACAAGAAAAGACAATCAAGGACTGGATCCTGAGAAACAGGTTCTCAACATCTCACAAACCATCAGCTCACGTGTGTATGTGTGAGTGAACATAGATGCGAACCTGGGATTAAAGTGTTGTAAATTTATTTTAAACCAACCATAAAGCATGGCCACATCCATAGTCTTTGCTAACATTCCTTCTCATCTGGACATCTATAGGAGCGTCGCAACTGCTTTGCCACTCACACTTGGGACCCTCTATCATCCATCCTCCACGTTGCATCCAGAGTAATATTTCCAAAGCAGAGACATGGTTGCATCACCCCTCATCCACCCTCACCCCTGCTATTAAAATCATTTCATTATTCTTAAAATAGACAACAAGATTTTTCACCTGGTCTAACAAGCCTCAGGGTTTAGCCCTTGATTCACCAACCTATTTTTGTACCATGCACCCCGCTGTGTACTGCTACCCTCCACCATGAAATTTTTAAGACACTATATACCATCCTTAAGGACTCTTGTTCTTACTCTTTACCTACGTAATTCCTATTCATTCTTCCGGTCTCAGCTTTAACATCACATACATGAGAAGCCTTCCATGAATGCCAGATGCTGTTGTAGCAACACGCGCCTTCCCTACATAGCACTTCCCAATGCTGTCATTTTACATGTGCCTGAGTGCCCCATTGCTTCAATGCCTGTCTCTACCGCCAGTCATTAAGCTCCATGAGTTCAGAAAACAAAATTTTAAGATGACTTTTTGTTTTCCCAATACCTAGCATCATGCATGGCACCACAGGAGGCACTCACTGTTTATTTATTTAATTTGGTTGGCTTTGGTGATCTGGATTTCGATAACATATTTTCGGTCCTAGAAAATGTCTATGGAAAGTATTCACTAAGAGTTTACTTTCATTATAAAATGAATTAATATGATTAAATAGACAAGAGATAACACTTGGCAAATAGTATGACATATATTTCAATAGCCACTTTAATTTCATTGGAATTATTTCATCATTCCCCAGGAAATTTGCAAGGCATTATTGAATAAATAGTCACATCACTTCCTGAAATTACATGCAGCTGGAAATCCTGCTGACTCCAAAAATAAGAAAATGAGAAATCTTTTCTCCCCTTGAATTTGATTTACAGGCTGCTTTTCAAAAATATTACAATCCTTATTGTCCTCAGTATTGTTACAACAGTCATTGAGAATCACATTCTCATTTAGCTAGCCATGTGAAACCCGCTTACTTTCCACCTCTAAGTAGACCTTCTCTAGACTATAATAGGTTTTAAATTAGGACCACAAAACTACTCTGGCAGCTTAAATGAAGCAAAAACATCCATAAAAACACTATTTGCTTCATTTCTTCCCTTAATTCCTCTTTAGGTGAAAGATGGGCACAATGGAGAGGTAGCTACTTTTATGAAAATACATGATTGTATTTAGGTAATGAATAATATACAGTACTGGTCTACTAACACATTGTTGACCCAACCTAACACAATAACTATAATCGTATCCCATGAAATGAAAGCACCACATAAATTGTACAGTCTTTTAACAGCCAAATCCAAAGAGAAATGAAGCTTAAATGAGGTGTTGTTTTCTTAGTAGTTACAAATGGCAATTCTCAGATATGAGTCGTGCTTTAGGCAAAACTGTGACACACACACATACACACACATGCAGACACACTGACTTCCCATATATCACCCAAAGCTCCTTAGCACTTTGTCTTTGCCTTCACATACATCTCCACCCCCACTGCCCTAGGCCTGGTGATTTGCCTTAATTACTTAGACCATACTCAGTTGCCTTGCAGAAAAAAGAAATAGCCTCGGCCAGAACAAAATATCTGAACTTTTACTTTCTTGGGGTATACTTCAACCTGTGCCTCTCTAGTGAAAACAGCTTCTGCTACTTATCAGTTAATTCATTTGTGCTGAGATATCAATGACAAGTTCCTAGATTATGGGTTTCTTATACCATATTGTTTTTGACAATTACTAGGGGGAAACAAATTAGAGAACCTTCAGCTAAATAACCCTTGATGGGAATTTGGGGAGAAGAAAAGTCACTGGAGGAAATCAGCTTAGGAGGGGCTATCCATCTATTCTATCCATGCATATGTATGCACCTTTTCAAACATCCAGTAAGGAGGAAACAGCAGGTGGCAGATAAGAATAAATTCTAATTGCCAGAATTTCATTCAATTCAGTAATTGAATTGATATAGCCCATGGATATCGTCTCTACCTTCAAGGATTTTACAGTATGGGTTGCTCAATTACTTGTCAGTATTAAAGTCAAAGGCTCTGTGATATAGATTCCACTAGAATATAAGGTTCATGAAGGTAAGAACCTCTTTTTGGTAACCATAAACTCAGTGTCTTAAACTGAGCTCAACAAATATTTGGTGAATGAATGAATGCTAATAATACGGTTTTCCAAATAATAAGATCTTTCTTAACTCATTTTCTCCTTTAAAAAATGGAAATGGCAACACTTAGCTGATAAGACTTTTGTGTAGATTAAATCAGATAATACATGCAGAAGGTCTTAGTAAGTCTTTAGGAAATAGTTAAGTGCCCCCTTTTTTATTAGGTAGACTATACTAATAGCAACAAAATATAGAACAAAGGGATAATATAGTCAACCTTCAGGCATTTATAACAAAGACGGTTTCCTTTGGCATGGAAAGCTTGCAACATATAGATAATTTAAAACCTATGTATAAGTACATAGAACAGGAAACGAAAACTAAGAGTGGAACAGCAGGCTTAGAACCATCTACTTCAAGAGAACTAGAAATCAACTATACTCTCACTAAAATAGCTAAGCAGAAAGGTGGTAAAAAGTAAAGAAGTTAGTCTTTAACTATAGAAATCCCACAATAATCTCAACACGGTTATTAGGCACATGCGTATTTGAACACACATGGTATTCAGTCCTTAAAATGGGCATGATAATGTGGCTGAGGATCCAGAACATTCTGTTTTGTCTCCAGCTCTCACAATGCTAACAAGTCATTAATCAATTCTGTGTCCCAGTTATCTTTAAAAGGATTCTTACCAATTAAAGCAGTATTTAATACCAGTAAATACGGAACATAGAAAATAGAAATTAAAAGAAAAATGTTTTCCAGGGCTTTGCCTAACTTTGCAATGTCTTCATTTCTACCCATACTATAATTATCTCTCCCCAGTAAAAATCTAAACAGGTAAGAATTCCTTTTTAATAGTGACTTATTGAATATCTTATTGTATTCAGTACTGTGTCAGTTTTGACTATGCTTAACAGGATACCTAATAAAATCACTAAATTATGTTATAATCATCATTATGACAGAGTACCTAATATAATCACCAAATGACACATGCACCATATTTAACATAATCACTAAATTACATTACTTTGTTTGAGTCATTATATACAATCTAATCCTTTACAAAAAGTCCTATCATCCAAAGTAATATACAAATACTTTAAATTGTTTCTCCAATAGGAGAAAAAAAAATGTACTATTACCTTCCTTCAAACATACCACAAAATAATCATAGGCACCTATGACAAACTCATAGCCAACCTCAAATTGAATGGGCAAAAGCTGGAAGCATTTGCCTTGATAACTGGCACAAGATAAGGATGCCCTCTCCTATTCAATATACTACTGGCTGGAACAATCAGGCAAGAGAAAGAAATAAAAGGCATGTAAATAGGAAAAGAGGAAGTCAAACAATCCCTGTTTACAGACTGCACAAACGTATATCTACAAAACCCCGTAGTCTGAAACCAAAACCTCCTTAAGCTAATAAACAACTTCAGCAAATTATCAGGATACATAATCAATGTACACAAATCACTAGCATTCCTATACCACAACAGCAGTCAAGCCAAGAGCTTGATAAGGAATGTGATCCCATCCACAATTGCAATAAAAAGAATAAAATACTTTGGATTACAGCTAACTAGGGAGGTAAATGATTTTTAAAATGAAAATTTCAAAACACTGCTGAAAGAAATCAGAGATGACACGACCAAATGGAAAAACATTCCATGCTCATGGATAGGAAAAATTAATATCATTAAAATGGCCATACTGTTCAAAGCAATTTATAGATTCATTACTATTCCTATTAAACTACCAATGACATTCTTCACAGAATCAGAAAAAAAAAACTATTTTAAAATTCATGTGGAACCAAGAATGAGTCCAAATAGCCAAGGCAACCCTAACCAAAAAGAACAAAACTGAAGGCATCACACTACCTGACATTAAACTATGCTACAGGAATATAGTAACCAAACAACGTGGTACTGGTACAAAAACTGACACATAGACCAATGGAACAGATACAGAGCCCAGAAATAAGTCTGCACCTACAACTATCTGACCTTTGATAAAGCTGACAAAAATAAGCAATGAGGAAAGGACTCCCTATTCAATAAATGGTGCTGACATAACTGGCTAGCCATATGCAGAAAATTGAAGTTAGACCCTTTCCTTACATCATATACAAAAATCAACTCAAGATGGATTAAATACTTAAATATGAAAACCAAAACTATAAAAATCCTGGAGGATAACATAAACAATACCATTCTGGACATAGGAATGGGCAAAGGTTTCATGATGAAGACACCAAAAGCAATTGCAACAAAAGCAAAAATTGACAAATATCAAATTAAACTTAAGAGCTTCTGTACAGCAAAGGAAACTATCAACAGAGTAAATAGACAACCTACAGAATGGGAGAAAACTTTTACAAGTTATGCATCAGAAAAAAGTCTAATAGCCATAATCTATAAGGAACTTAAATTTACAAGAAAAAAACAACCCATTAAAAAGTGGGGAAAGAGCATGAACAGACACTTTTCAAAAGAAGACTTAAATGTGGTCAACAAGCATATAAAAAGATCTCAATATCACTGATCATTAGAGAATGCAAATCAAAACCACAATAAGATACCATCTCATATCAGTCAGAATGGCTATTATTAAAAAGTCAAAAAAATAACAGTTGCTGAAGAGGTTATGGAAAAAAAGGAATGTTTATACACTATTGGTGGCAATTCCTCAAAGAGCTAAAAACAGAAATACCATTTGACCCAGCAGTCCCATTACTGGTTATATACCCAAAGGAAAATAAATCAGTCTGTCAGATCCCAACAAATACGGAAGCCAAGGAGACAGGTCCTTGAAGAGAAGACAGTATGGAGTGGGTGGTCCTGTGTTGATTAAGAAGGGAACGGACTTACCCTCCACAGTAAGAGTTACCCGAAGCTTGGCGTCCATGATGGTACAGGGGCCCTCCGAGATGTTCCGGCAGTGTCAATCTTCAGCCATTCATCAGGGCTTTGGGCAGTTTTGGGGACTCTGTGGTATATACAAAATGTCCATCAGATCCCACCAAACATGTACAAGAATTTTAATACTTAACCCAGTCTTACAATCTCACCTGGAGTAACTTAAATATCATCCTTCTACTGTCACGGCTGAAAAACTCTTAATATGCACTTTATCACCCAATCAGCCCCTAACATTAAAAAGCTGCAGAAATTAAAATATGGCCCTCAAACCCCACAATAGTAATTAATCAACCTCGCCTTCAAGGTGTTCAGTAACAGAGAAGAAGCTGCCCAGCCACAGCGCATCTCAGAACTACAGATGCTTGCCTCTACTGTATGGCAAACCCCAGCCACAGCACTGGCTCACAAAGGCTTCAAAGCGCCCAGACTGCAGCGTCCAGCTACCCCTCCCGGACCGTGCTTCAAATGTCGCAAACCTGGCCACTGGGCCAAGGAATGCCTGCAGGCCAGGATTCCTCCTAAGCCCTACCCTGTCTGTGTGGGCCCCCCCTGGAAGTCGGACTGTCTGACTCACGTTGCTGTAGCTTGGTAGCTGAAGACTGACACTGCCCGAACATCTTGGAGGCCCCCTGGACCATCACTGACACCAAGCTTCAGGTAACTCTTCGGTGGAGGCTAAGTCTATCCCCTTCTTAATCAACACGGGGGCCACCCACTCCACGCTGCCTTCTTTTCAAGGACCTGTGTCCTTGGCCTCCATAACTGTTGTGGAAATTGAAGGCAAGGCCTCCAGGCCTCTCAAAACTCCCTGTGTCTGGTGTCAGTTAGGCCAGCGCTTCTTTCCACATTCTTTCCTAGTCATCCCCAATTGTCCAGTTCCCCTGTTAGGCCAAGATATCCTAGCAAAATTGTCTGCTCTTTATTCCTGAGCTATAGCCACACCTCATTGCCGCCTCCTCCCCAAGCCCTACCTCCCTCAATAGCGCCCCTTACGTCCCCCTACCTTAACCCCAGGGTGTAGGACACCACCTCCCCATCCCTTGCTCACTCACCACTCATCATCCCCTTAAAACCTAACCACCCTTATCCTACCCAGCGCCAGTACCCATCCCAGCACAAGCCTTAAAAGGCCTAACTCCTGTTATTACTCACTTTCTACAACATGGCCTTTTAGTTCCCACTAACTCTCCCTACAAAACCTCCATCCCACCCTTCCCAAAACCATACAAGTCCTACAGGTTAGTCCAAAACCTTCGCCTTTTAATCAGATAGTGCTCCCCATCCATCCTGTAGTGCCAAACCCCTATACTCTCCCCAACATCTCTAAAATCCCTCCCCTCTTCCTCCTACGCAGCCGTCCCCACCCTACCAGCGGACTGGGCAAACTCTCCTGTCTCTTTACACATCTGGACTTCCTTCAACAACCCCCACCTGTACACCTCCTGGAAGAACTCCTCTACTCAACAGAAACACCCCAGATATCTCATACCAATAGGCCACTGCTCTTCTTTGCACCTACCTATATAACCTCTCACTCCATACGAACTCCACATCCCACTTTATTGGACCATTAATCACACAGTCACCACTCCCCTGTGCATTTCCTGACAATCACCTACAGGAATTCCCCTAAAAAATCTCCCACCCTCTTTGTGCTTCTTCACAGTCCACCTCCAAAGCCCTGTTACCCACATTAACCAAGAAATAGGAACACACCAGCTTCGCAGTCTGCAGAATGTCAATACAAGTTTTGCCTAGGCAGGCATTTACCCTGTCTCTCACTCCACACTTGGCTGCCCTCCCCTTGTTCGTCAAACTCTCCTCCAGACCTCTTCCTGCCTGCTCATACCTAACCTTGTTAACGCAAGTGAATGGTTACTCATAAATTCCAAATGTTTTCTCATACACCATTAAAACAATACCTCTCCTTCCACACAATTACCCTATCAAACCCCACAACAACCTTTAAGAGCCACGGCCCTTGCTAGTTCCCTTAGTATCCGGGTACAAGACCCCAGACCCCCCCAAAACACTTTCTCACTTTTTCAGTTTACACTTCCAGTTCTGCCTAAGCCAAAAACTCTTTTTCTTCTGTAGCTCTTCCACCTACCTCTGCCTTCCTGCCAACTAAACAGGCACCTGTACCTTAATTTTCCTTACTCCCAAAATCCAGTTTATCAACGGAAATCAACACTTCCCTGTCCCCCTTCTAACTCCTACACAACAAAAAAAAAAAGGTCATTCCATTAATCCCCTTACTTGTAGGATGAGGAGTCTCCATTGCCACAATGGAGACAGATATGGCAGGTCTTACTCCTTCCATCACTGTATTTCTCAGTCTCTCTAATCATTTCTCCACCAGCATTACAGACATAACTCAAACACTATCTGTCCTCCAAGCCCAAGTTAATTCCCTGACTGCAGTTGTCCTCCAAAATCACCAAGCCTTCAATCTATTAAGTGCTAAGAAAAGAGGACTCTGCCTATTCCTAAATAAAAAATGCTGCTTTTATCTAAACCAATCTGGCCTTGTATATGATGCCATCAAAAGACTTAAAGACAGGGCCCAAAAGCTCACTAATCAGGCAAATGATTATTCTGGACCTAGCTAGCCACTCTCTAACTGGATATAACAGCTCCTTCCATTAGCAGGCCCCTTATATCTAGCCTCCTTCTCTTAGTTGGACCTTGCCTTTTCTGACTAATCTGTCAATTCCTACAAAATCATATCCAAGCTATAACCAACCAGTCAGTATGGCAAATGCTCCTTCTAACAACCCCACTATCACCCCTTGCCCCAAAATCCCTCAGCAACCTAAAATCTCTCCCATTTTTAGGTTTCCATGACACCCGCAATCCCTCTCAAATAAGCCCTGAGAAATGTTACCCATCACCCCTCTGTACTGCCCCTAAAATATTACTGCCCCCCCTACTTTTTGTAGTTTTTACTTTTTTACCTTTATATGATTAATATAAAAAGGCAGGAATGCAAGTTTCTTTGAACTGACTGCATCATGAATTACACCATAGTCAAGCCATGGTGACCCCTCTGACCCATATGTACACCTCCAGATGGACTCCTGAAGCCAGAAAGTCTAAGATAACAAGAAAATCACAAAAGGAGAAGAATAGCGAGCTCCTGCGGCGCCTGATTAACCAACCTCACAACATTCCATCATTGTTCTGCCTCAATTGATAAGCCAAACTTGTGACACTGGACCTTGAACCTTGTGACACACACAGCCACCCCCCTGACACCCACCCACCCCTTGCAAAAACCACCCTGAACTGTAACTTCTGTAACTTTCCACTGCCTTCCCCAAACCTATAAAACCAGCTCCTATCCCACCGCCCTCTGCTGACTCTTTTCAGACTCAGCCCATCTGCACCGTGGTGCATAAACAGCCTTCTTGCTCACACAAAGCCTGTTTAGATTGTTCTCTTCATCCAGAGCACACCTAACATTTTGTACGTATCACAGAGTCCCAAAAACTGCCCAAAGCCCTGGAATTTGTATGAAAGGGCCTAAGAAATTAATCCTTTTTTTTATATGGAACTTCACTTATTTACATCCATTGTTTCATTTGTTCCCTGTAACAATCAAATGAGTAAGGCAAATTCAACATAAGCAGACCCATTTTGAATGTGGAGAAACTAAATCCAAGAGAGATGAAGACTTTGACCCAAAGATATATTCTAATAAGAAGCAGAGTAAAAATTAGAATCCAGAGCTTTTGACCCCTAGACCATGTTTTTTGTTTTACCTCCATGCTGTCTCTTTAGCCATCGATCATTGTCTCTCTCCTACTGTGTCTTCACAGCTGAATAACAATTCCTTGCTTTCTTAAAGGTTAATGGACAACCTCTTCTATGTTAACCTAGCCTTCCTGAAGGAATTCCTCGTTTTGTAATGCTCAGACCAAGCCATACATGTTCACCACAAATAAAATCTTTTCTTTCTCTTCTTAATGACTCCCTTCATCCTCCTCTCCAAACTCCTCAGGGTTCCAGAAAAATTGAACCCTAGTCAACCCACATTGAACCTAGTAAAATTCAGGCTATTTTTAGATCAAGACTGACATACTCAGGCAGCAAAGAGAGCCAGGGAGACGCCAAACTCAGTATTCACCCTGGAAATGAACAAAAATGGGAAGCAAGCTGGCCAGTTCAGTGTCCCTTCAGATTTATAATAAATTGTCTGAGAGAACTTGGTAAATTAGCAGTGACTCCATGCCAGAAATTCTTTGCCTCAGCCAATCCTGGAATTTACTCTGTTAAACCTAGGCCACCTGAGGTTTTTCAAAAATACTACTTTCACATAAAGTCCACATAGCTCAGCCACTACTGCCAAGAACAAGGCCTAGAGATCACCTTGGCAAGCTTGGTGCTGGTCCTGCTGGGTCATCACATGAGCTGAGAGGCAGCATGTGAAGGACAGAAACTCTAAGTAGGCGTCAGAAATCCTAGATTCCTTACCACTTCTGAGCCATGTGACATTGAGAGAGTCACTAGGAAGATCTATGGCCCCAGCTGTGGGGTGTGCAGCCTTTGCTGTCAACCCCTTCTGGGACTGTCTTAGTCTCAGCCATAAAGAACCCTCTTCCCTAAAAGTCATACCCTTCTAGGAGCAGCCCACAGTCAAATGACTGATTAGGGTTTAAAAGCACTAGAAATGTTGGCTCAATTCAAGACATCTCTGCCAGGCCTTTTTCCGCGCCAGAGCTCCCCAGTGAGTTGGCTGAGACTGCTGGGCTGGGTCTACATCACAGCTAGACCCCTCCCCATGCCAACCCTGCTGCTTCTACCGCTCTTCAAAGGTTTGATCCTAAGGGCACTCCCTCATGCATACCCTGAAAAATAAACATCATCTCAGAGTATGCCTCCTGGTGAACCAAACATGCAGCACCAGTAAATAAATGCCATTGACACTATCAGTGAACTCCAGAAAAATAAGACCTCAAATAATAATCCTCTGAAAACAGTCATTTTAATAAGGTTAAAAAATTTCTATAAACCATACAAAGTCATACTATGTTGGAAGTTAGACAACATCTCTGCTAAGCTCCTGAAGGACAAAACACAAATAATAATAATAATAATACAGCCTTCTGCTTCCATTTCTTCACAGCTGAATTCCTAGATGCAGTCATGGAATCAGAGAACTGTTTCTTCTGTCTCAGCAGCTTTACCTTTCTCTGCGATCCCATTAGATGTCTGATACTCCCTCCAATACCTAATGCTTTCCTGCTCTCTAACTCCTTCTTTCATATCAATAAGAAAAAAGTATGCAAAAATCTGTTAACTGCCTCAGACCGATCATTGAAATTACATTTGTTAGTGACTAACTATTAAGTGGGCTCTGTGATAGCTACCCAGATCCCCACTTCAGGACTGAAAGGTTTATATTCCCCAGCGACTGGAAGTGCTGCTGGCAGATAGCCCTTAGCTCTCCAAGAACTGCCCTCAGCTGAAGATAGCTGCACCCATGAACACAGCCCCATAAAATGACAGGTCAGTGCACAAGATTAATAGTCCCTTCATCCCAATTTGGGACTACTTTGAAAAGCCATCTCAGCTTCTAATCCCCTGTGATTGGCTGAGGCTCTGTGAAGACCGAATCACAGCCTGACTTCTCCCTCTGCCCAGTCAGTCCTATTCCTATCCTTCCACAAAAATTGTTAGCCCTGAAAGTATTCCCTGGTTAAGTCTCCTACATACTAATCTCTATTCCAGAGTCTGCCTTGGTAGCCATAGTCGTCCGGAAAAGCAGATGCTAAGATGGAATATTGGGGTTTGAATATCATCTGGCTGGCTGGCAATGAAAACCTCATCACTGGCAGTGGATTCCAGATAATTCTAGGTCCACCATACATCTCTCACCTACCCAACACATACTAGAAAGAGTCAAAAGAATATGTATAAAACTGGATTTTAAAAAAGCTGTATCAAAGTGGACAATACAATTGTCACTTTCACCAGTGCTAAACTAGGATATACCAACAGAAAGAAATTTATTGGGACTTTGAGAATTTCAGGAAAACAAAAATTCTAAGAAAAATATAATTAGATGGTCATTACTGGGGACAATTGATGCTCTGGAGAAAAAAGGCAATGAAAATCTGATGGTTATAAGTCACCAATTAAAAGCTAAGTGCAGCCAGGTATGGTGGATCACACCTATAATCCCAATGCTTTGAAAGACCTAGGTGGGAGGATTGCTTGAGACCAGGAGTTTGCAACCAGCCTAGGCAATATAGTGAGACCCTATCTCTACAAAAAATTTAAAAATAAAACTTAGGCCCAGCACAGTGGCTCATGCCTGTAATCCCAGCACTTTGGGAGGCCGAGGTGGGCAGATCATGAGGTCAAGAGATCGAGACCATCCTGGCCAACATGGTGAAACCCCGTCTCTACTAAAAAATACAAAAATCAGCTGGGTGTGGTGGCGCCCACCTGTAGTCCCAGTTACTTGAGAGGCTGAGGCAGAAGAATTGCTTGAACCCAGGAGGTGGAGATTGCAGTGAGCCGAGATTGCACCACTGCACTCTAGCCTGGCGCCTGGCGACAGAGCAAGACTCTGTCACAAAAAAAAAAAAATACTTGAACCCGGGAGGTGGAGGTTGCAGTAAGCCAAGACTGCACCACTGTGCTCCAGCCTGGTGACAGAGCAAGACTCTGTCTCAAAAAAATAAATAAATAAAACTTAGCTGGGCATGGTGGTGCATGCCTATAGTCCTGGCTATTCAGGAGACCATGGCAGGAGGATCCCATTGAGGCTACAGTGAGCTATGACTGCACCACTGCACTCCAGCCTGAGTGACACATCTAGGCTCTGTCTCAAAAAAAAAAAAAAAAAAATTAAGTGTGCAGAAAGTTGATATTCAATGGGTATAAAGTTTCAGTTATGTAAAATGAATATGCTCTAGAGATCTACTGTACAACATTGTGCCTAAAATTAACAATACTATTTGTACATTTAAAAATTTGAGAGTAGATCTCATATTAAGTGGTCTTACCACATTATTTTATTAAAACTATGGGATCCAAATGTGAAACAAAGAGGACTTATACTTCTCAATTTCAAAACTTACCACAAAGATAAAGTAATCAGGACAATGTAGTGCTGACATAAAGAGAGATATATAGATCAATGGGGTCCAGAAATAAACACATAGACTTCTAGCCTATTGATTTTTGACAATGATGCTAAATCCATGCAATGGGGCAAAAACAGTGTCTTCAACAAAGGAGTGTTGAAACAACTGGATAGCCTGATGCAAAAGAATAAATTGGATTCCTCACACCATAAAAAATTAACTCAAAATGGATCAAATACTTAGAGCTAAAACTTTAAAACCCTTAAAATAAAACATAGAGGTAAATATTCATAACCTTAGGTTTGGCAATAGTTTCTTAAATATGGACCCAAAAGCATAAGCAACAAAAGAAAAATAGATACATTAAACTTGATTAAAATTAAAAATGTTTGTGCAAAGTACATTATCAAGAGAGCAAAAGGACTGCTCACAGAATGAGAGAAATTATTTGCAAATGAAATATCTACCAAGGGTTTAATATCCAAAGAACACCTACCATTGAACAACGAAAAGAAAAACAACCCTAATAAAATATGAGCAAATCACTTGAATAGGCATTTCTCTGAGGAAGATATATAAATAGACAATAAGCACATGTTATTCCTCATTAGTCATTAGGAAAATGCAAATCAAAACATGGATGTAATACTACTTCACACCCACTAGGATGACTATGGTCAGAAAACAGACTATAGATTTTCTGCCAAGATGGCCGAATAGGAACAGCTCCAGTGCACAGCTCCCAGCAAGAGCAATGCAGAAGTGGGGGCAGAAGTGGGGAGATTTCCACATTTTCAACTGAGGTACCAGGTTCATCTCATTGGGACTGGTTCAACAGTGAGTGCAGCCCAAGGAGGCAAGCTGAAGCAGGGTGGGGCATCACCTCACTGGGGAAGTGCAAGGGACGGCATTAGGGATGTTTCCTGACACTCTAGCACTCAGGCTCAGAAAGGCATTTTTCCCACGGTCTTCATAACCCACAGACCAGGATATTCTCTCTGGTGCCTATAACACTAGTGCCCTGGGTTTCCAGAACAAAATTGGGCAGCCGTTTTAGCCACAGCAGTTTTCTTTCTTCTTCTCAGACCCTAGTGGCACCTAGAAGGCCAGTGAGTCAAAACCGCTCGTTCCCCTGAAAAAGGGGCTGAAGCCAGGGAACCAAGTGATCTGGCCCAGTGGGTTCCACCACCACAAACATGAGCAAGCTAAGATCCACTGGCTTAAAATTCTTGCAGCCAGCACAACAGTCTGAGCTCGACCTGGGACATTTGAGCTCGGTAAGGGGAGGGACGTCTGCCATTGCTGAAGCTCCGGTAGGTGGTTTTAACCTCGCCTGTGTAAACAAAGTCACTGGAAAGTTGACACAGCAACTGGGCAGAGCCCACAGCAGCTCAGAAAGGCCTCTGCAGGCAGACTGTCACTAGACTCCCTTCTTAGTGGGCAGGGCATCTCTGAAAAAACACAGCAGCCCATCAGGGACTTATAAACAAAGCCCCCACCTTCCTGGGACAGAGCACCCAGGAAAAAGGGGTGGTTGTGTGTTCAACTTCAGCAGACTTTAACGTCCTTGCTTGGCAGCTCTGAAGGAGCAACAGATTTCCTAGCACAGTGCCTGAGCTCTGATAAGGGACAGAGTGCCTCCTCAAGTGGCTCCCTGATCCCCATGTATCCTGACAGGGAGACAGCTCCAAGCAGAGGCTGACAGACACCTAGTACAGGAGAGCTCTGGCTGGCATTGGCAGGTACCCTTCTGGAACAAAGCTACCAGAGGAAGAATAAGGCAGCAATCTTTGCTGTTCCTCAGCCCTCACTGGTGATTCCCAGGCAAGCAAGTTCTGGAGTGAACTTCCAGCAAACTCCAGCAGATCTGCAGAAGAGGAGCCTGACTGTTAGAAGCAAAACTAACAGAATAAATAGTTTCAATATCAACAAAAGGGACACCCACTTAGAGACTCCATCCAAAGGTCATGAACTTCAAAGACCAAATGTAGATAAATCCATAAAGATGGGAAGAAACCAGTGCAAAAAGACTAAATCATCCAAAAATCAAAATACCTCTTCTCCTCCAAGGGATCACAACTCCTCACCAGCAAGGGAACAAAACTGGAAGGAGAATGAGTTTGATGAATTGACAGAAGCAGGCTTCAAAAGGTGGGTAATAGCAAACTTCTTCGAGCTAAAGGAGCATGTTCTAACCCAATGCAAAGAAGCTAAGAACTTTGAAAAATGGTTAGACGAAACATTAACTAGAATAACCAGCATAGAAAAGAACATAAATGACTTGATGGAGCTGAAGAACACAGCACAAGAACTTTGTGAAGCATACATAAGTTTCAGTAGCCAAATTGATCAAGTGGAAAGAGGATTTCAGAGACTGAAGATCAACTCAGTGAAATAAAGCAAGAAGGCAAGATTAGAGAAAAAATAGTGAAAAGAAATGAACAAAGCCTCCAAGAAATATGGGATTATGTGAAAAGACCAAATCTATGTTTGATCAATGTACCTGAAAGTGAAGGGGAGAATGAAACCAAGTTGGAAAACACTCTTCAGGATATTATCCAGGAGAACTTCTCCAACATAGCAAGACAGGCCAACATTCACATTCAGGAAAGACAGACCACCACAAAGATATTCCTCAAGAAAAGCAACCCCAAGACATATAATTGTCAGAATCACCAGGGTTGAAATGAAGGAAAAATGCTAAAGGCAGCCAGAGAGAAAGATTGGGTTACCCACAAAGGGAAGTATATCAGACACACAGCAGATCTCTCAGCAGAAACCCTGCAAGCCAGAAGAGAGTGGGGGCCAATATTCAACATCCTTAAAGAAAAGAATTTTCAACCCAGAATTTCATATCCAGCCAAACTAAGCTTCATAAGCGAAGGAGAAATAAAATTCTTTAAGGACAAGCAACCGCTGAGAGATTTCATCACCACCAGGATTGCCTTACAAGAGCTCCTGAAGGAAGCACTAAACATGGAAAGGAACAACCAGTACCACCCACTGCAAAAACATACCAAATTGTAAGGACCATCAACAATATGAAGAAACTGCATCAACTAATGGGCAAAACAACCAGCTAGCATCAAAACAGCAGAATGAAATTCACACACAACAATATTAACCATAAATGTAAATGGGCTAAATGCCCCAGTCAAAAGACAGACTGGCAAATTAGATAAAGAATCAAGAACCATTGGTGTGCTTTTATTCAGGAGACCCAACGCACATGCAAAGCCAAACACAGGCTCAAAACAAAAGGATGGAGGAAGATTTATGAAGCAAATGGAGAGCAAATAAAAGCAGGGGGTATAATCCTAGGTTCTGATAAAACAGACTTTAAACTAACAAAGATCAATGGAGACAAAGAAAGCATTACATAATGGTAAAGGGATCAATGCAACAGAAAGAGCTAACTATCCTAAATATATATGCACCCAATACAGGAGCACCCAGATTCATAAAGCAAGTTATTAGGGACCTACAAAGAGACGTCAGGTGTTGTAGCTGTAATCCTAGCACTTTGGGAGGCTGAGGTAGATGGATCACAAGGTCAGGCATTCAAGACTAACCTGGCCAACATAGCGAAACCCAATCTCTACTAAAAATACAAAAAATTAGCTGGTTGTGGAGGCAGGTGCCTATAATCCTGGTCACTCGGGAGGCTGAGGCAGGAGAATCACTTGAACCTAGGAGGCGGAGGTTGCAGTGAGCCATGATGGGGCCACTGCACTCCAGCCCTGGTAACAGTACAACACTCCATCTCAAAAAAAAAAAAAAAGACTTAGACTCCCACACAATAATAGTGGGAGACTTTAACACTCCACTGTCAATATTGGACAGATCAACAAAACAGAAAATTAACAAGGATATCTAGGACTTGAACTGAGATCTGAACCAGGAGGACCTAATAGACATCTACAGAACTCTCCACCCCAAATTGACAGAATATACATTCTTCTCAGCACCACGTCACACTTATTCTAAAACTGACCACATAATTGGAAGTAAAACGCTCCTCAGCAAATGAAAAAGAACAGAAATTATAGCAAATACTCTCTCAGGTCACAGTGCAATCAAATTAGAACTCAGGATTAAGAATCTCACTCAAAATCACATGGAAACTGAACAACCAGCTCCTGAATGACTACTGCATAAATAATGAAATGAAGGCAGAAATAAAGATGTTCTTTGAAACCAATGAGAATGAAGACACAATGTACCAGAATCTGTGGGACACATTTAAAGCAATGTCTACAGGGATATTTATAGCACTAAATGCCAGCAAGAGAAACAAGGAAAGATCAAAATCGGCACCTTAATGTCACAATTAAAAGAACTGGAGGAGCAAGATCAATTCAAAAGGTAGCAGAAGACAAGAAATAACTAAGATCAGAGCAGAACTGAAGGAGCTAGATATACAAAAAAAAACTTCAAAAAAAACAAATCAATTAATCCAGGAGCTGGTTTTCTGAAAAGGTCAACAAAATAGATAGACCACTAGCCAGAATAATAAAGAAGAAAAGAGAGAAGAATCAAATAGATGAAATAAAAAATGATAAAGGGGATATCAACACTAATCCCATGGAAATACAAATGACCATCAAAGAACACTACAAACATCTCTATGCAAATAAACCACTAAATCTAGAAGAAATGGATAAAATCCTGGACACTTACACCCTCCCAAGACTAAACCAGGAAGAAGCTGAATCCCTGAATAGACCAATAACAAAATCTGAAGTTGAGGCAGCAATTAATAGCCTACCAACCAAAAAATCTCCAGGACCTGATGGATTCACAGCCAAATTCTACCAAAAGTACAAAGAGGAGCTGGTACCATTCCTTCTGAAACTATTCCAAACACTATAACAAAAAGACAGAAGCCTCCCTAACTCATTTTATGAGACCAACATCATCCTGATACCAAAACGTGGCAGACACACAACTAAAAAAAAAAAAATTTTCAGGCCAATATCCATGATGAATATTGATGTGAAAATCCTCAATAAAACACTGGCAAATCAAATCCAACGGCACATCAAAAAGCTTCATCATGATCAAGTCAGCTTCATCCCTGGAATGCAAGTCTGGTTCAACATATGCAAATCTATAACTGTAATCCATCACATAAGCAGAACAAAGACAAAAACCACATGATTATCTCAATAGATGCAAAGAAGGTCTTTGACAAAATTCAACAGCCCTTCATGCTAAAAACTAGGTATGGATGGAATTTGTCTCAAAATAATAAGACCTATTTATGACAAACCCACAGCCAATAGCATACTGAATGGGCAAAAACTGGAAGCATTCCCTTTGAAAACTGGCACAAGACAAGGATGCCTTCTCTCACCACTCCTATTCAACATAGTATGGGAAGCTCTGGCCAGGGCAATCAGGCAAGAAAAATAAAGGGTATTCAATTAGGAAAAGAGGGAGTCAAATTATCTCTATTTGCAAATGACACAATTGTATATTTAGAAGAACACATTGTCTCAGTCCAAAATCTCCTTAAGCTGATAAGCAACTTAGCAAAGTCTCAGGATGCAAAAATCAATGTGCAAAAATCATAAGCATTCCTATACACCAACAACAGACAAACAGAGCCAAATAATGAGTGAACTCCCATTCACAATTGCTACAAAGAGAATAAAATACCCAGAAATACAACTAACAAGGGATGTGAAGGACCTCTTCAAGGAGAACTACAAACCACTACTCAAAGAAATAAAAGAGGATGGAAACAGGTGAAAAAAACATTCCATGCTCATGGTTAGTAAGAATCAATATAATGAAAATGGCCATACTGCCCAAAGTAATTTACAGATTCAATGCTATCCCCATCAAGCTACATCAATTTCTTCTCAAAATTGGAAAAAAACACCTTAAACTTCATATGGAACCAAAGAGAGCCAAATAACCAAGACACACCTAAGCAAAAAAAAAAAAAAAAAAGCTAGAGGCATCACACTACCTGACTTCAAACTATATTACAAGGTTTCAGTAAACAAAACAGCATGGTACTCATACCAAAACAGAGATATAGACCAATGAAACAGAACAGAGGCCTCAGAAGTAAAGCCACACATCTACAACCATCTGATCTTTGACAAACCTGACCAAAAAAAAACCAACGGGAAAAGGATTCCCTATTAAATAAATGGTTTTGGGACAACTGGCTAGCCATATGCAGAAAGCTGAAACTGGATCCCTTCCTTACACCTTACACAAAAATTAACTCCAGATAAATTAAAGATTTAAACATAAGACGTAACACCGTAAGAACCCTAGAAGAAAACCTAGGCAATACCATTCAGGACATAGGCATAGGTGAGGACTTCGTGACTAAAACACCAAAGCAAGGCAACAAAAGCCAAAATAGACAAATAGGATCTAATTAAACTTAAGAGCTTCTGCACAGAAAAAAAACAACAACAAAATTATCATTAGAGTGAACCAGCAACCAACAGTATGGGGAAAAATGTTTGCCATCTACCCATCTGACAAAGGGCTAAAATCCAAAAGCTACAAAGAACTTAAACAAATCTACAAGAATTAAAAAAACAACTCCAACAAAAAGTGGGTGAAAGATATAAACAGACACTTTTCAAAGAAGACATTTTGGCAGCCAACAAACATATGAAAAAAAAAGGTCATCATCACTGGTTATTAGAGAAATGCAAATCAAAACTACATTGAGATACAATCTAAAGCCAGTTAGAATGGCAATCATTAAAAAATCAAGAGACAGCAGATGCTGGAGAGGATGTGGAGAAAGAGGAATGCTTTTACACTGTTGGTGGGAGTGTAAATTAGTTCAACCATTGTGTAAGACTGTGTGGCGATTCCTCAAGGATCTAGAAATAGAAATACCATTTTACCCAGCAATCTCATTATTAGGTATATACCCAAAGGATTATAAATCATTCTGTTATAAAAACACATGCACATGTATGTTTATTGCAGCACTGTTTATAACAGCAAAGACCTGGAACCAACCCAAATGCCCATCAATGATAGACTGAATAAAGAAAATGTGGTACATATACACTATGGAATACTATGCAGCCATAAAAAAGATGAGTTCATGTCTTTGCAGGGACATAGATCAAGCTGGAAACCATCATTCTCAGCAAAGTGACACAAGAACAGAAAACCAAACACTGCATGTTCTCACTCATAATTGGATGTTGAACAACATGAACACATGGATACAGGGAGGGGAACATCATACACCAGAGCCTGTGGGCAGGGGGACCTAAGGGAGGGATAGCAGGGGGTGGGGGGATTGGGAGGGATGGCATTAACAGAAATACGTAATGTAGATGATGGGGTGATGGATGCAGCAAACCACCTTAGCACATGTATACCTATGTAACAAACCACATTCTGCACAGGTACCCCAGAACTTAAAGTATAATTTAAAAAATTCTGATAAAAATAAAAATAAAATATAGTTGGTAGTTGGCAGAAGCCCAACATTGGTTCCTCTGCCTAGGGAGCAAGCACGGAAGGCCAAGTGAGTCTCTGAAACTGCCTTGGCCACCCCCTGGCCAAGAAGTTAAAATAGCATCACGTCCCTAAGAGAATGATAGAGTTAACTGCATTTTTAAAGACTTGCAGGAGTAATGGTCCCCATCATATAGCTTCGTTTAATTTATCTTGTAGTTCATACAAATGCTAGAGAGATCCTGAAGGCTGTCTTGAAGCTGATATGTCAGATGTGATAAATGCCTTTGATGTGGTGAATTTATTCTTTTCTAGCCTTATCTGAAAGGAGAATCAGAAGTTTTACTTCACTTAGAATGGACAACAGTATACATCTGCCACCTTATCCCAGAGTTAGTTGGAAGTGGTCCATCCAGGACTGGGAGAAAGCAGGGCTGGCAGAACATGACTTGTGCCCCAGATGCCACCTATCATCTCCTGCTGTTTACTAGAGTTTCACTGCACCCAGTGGATGACAACTAATGAAGGAATCAAACCTGAGCTTGGTTTACAGATAGCCAGCTCACTCTGTGATAGACAGTAAAAAACAGACTGCAGCTGCATAACAGGGTGGTCTTAAAAGACAGCAGTGAAAGGAAATCCTACTAATGAGTAAAGCTGCAGTCAGTGTGCCTTGTCATACACTTTGTGTGAAAAAAAGAAGTGGGCAGTGGCATATGGCTTGGCCAGTTGGTAAAATAGCTGATTGCAGAAAAC
This sequence comes from Plecturocebus donacophilus, assembly GCA_004027715.1. NCBI lineage: Eukaryota > Metazoa > Chordata > Mammalia > Primates > Pitheciidae > Plecturocebus > Plecturocebus donacophilus. Next base: position 41,887 of record PVKP010016380.1, read on the forward strand.
TTGAAGGATCAGAGAACCAGAGGGTCAGGGGAAAAGGTATGTGGATATACTTACAGGAATGGGCGTGAAGTTTAACTATATTTGCATTATTAATGCCCTCCAAAGAGCATTCAACACAGGAAAGACAATTCAACAACCAAATAAAATCAGTCAACCAGCTGGTATCAGCCAGAGTCTATCACTGGCCAGCCCAGTACTGAATTATAGGTTTATAAATGTAGTAGCAACAGTAGAAATGAAGACTATGAAGACCCCAACAGGATGCCTCTCACTCACCAAGGGTAAGCCACCTTCTGCCACTGCAGAATGTGCAACCTTCCACCAATAGTAAACCCCATTTCTCAAAGAAACCAACCAGACATTTGATAGCAAATACAAATAATGAACCCTTTCCACTTTGGAGTGGACAGTGATTGATTCATCTTGACTACAATAGCCACATATTATGAGTTTGACTTCTATGCTTACAGGGCAAGAGCTAATACTACCATATGAGGGATTTCAGTGTATTCGATCTGCCAACACAGATATTTGGGATCCAGCTAATCCATCTGGGCATCCCTGAATGTGTGCTTTGTCCAGATTTGAAGGTAAATTGATGAGTCCAGCAGCTGTTGCCTGAAAGAGGCACTGTAATCAAGAGCTCAGATATCTCAGAGATGAGGACCTAAGTACCCCAAAACATAAGCTGCCAAAACCAAAAGAGATGCAAGCTGAGGACCAGGGGAACCTATCAGAGAAAGAAGTTGGTTAAAATCAATTGCCACTCAAACCCAGCTCCGTGAAAGAGATAGCAGTTCATCCCATTAACTTTCCTCTTGTAATCTTCTCCAGTGGAAAGGAGCCCAGCACAGTCATAGAGGACCTGCTCCCAGAAGTTATATGAAAAAACTGGCTTTGAGTGGCAGAAGGTGGTCTGAAGTGGATGCTGTGATGTGGAGCCCAGTCCCTCCAGTGCTGAGATGTGTTTTCCCTCCTGCAGAAGCGTTGCCAGCTAGCAGCCCTCAGCTAAGAAGAGGCTCCTGCCCAAGTCACACTTCCTTACTAGCAGCTGTCTGCATCAATTATAGCTCAACATGGCTTTATAACAGCCTGATCCACTCACCTTAACACAGGGTATCTCTGCAGGGCGCCCACCCAGAGCATTGGCCTGTGTTGAGAATGCATCACAACTTAATCACTCTTTTCTGCACAATCCTGCTTCCTTCTCTTCCCCCACAGGTGTTAATTCTGAGAGCCCTCTCCAGTAAACTTCCTGCTTGCAAATTTTTATCTCAGAGTTTTGCTCTCTGGGAGACCTGGCCTAAAATATATATAATTATACCATAATAGAAATAAATTTCAGATGACACTGCATTTCAGCTCATCACTTAATTCTGCTAAGTTGTGTTTTAATCATCCCTGATTAACTTATCATCAGACACTCCCAAAGAAAATTAGAGAATGTTTCCTACATTTTTTAAGTCCCTAAAAGCCTACTCATGCTATCTTTAGTCTCAATAAATGGCCTCACTTCACGGAAATCAAGGCTAAATATTATTTCCCTTAACCTTCCTCCTCCCACTCCTAAATTTCTTTGTATGCTCACACATATTTTTCTTTCTTCCTTTCTTAGATAATAAAGTGTCTCTATTAATTCATACTACTTAGTACTTTACCCTATGGTTTCCTGACTTCTCCAAAACAATATTTCATCAAAGTCTTTAATCTCTTCATCTGAAAGTTTCCTTCCTTTTAGTTTATAAATATCTAAGACATTATTTCATCAAAATCTTTAATCTCTCCATAAAAAAATTTATTTCCTCTTAGTCTATAAATAAAATTGTGTATTTCAAAAACAAAAACAAAACCTTGAGGTCTATTTTTGTCCTTAACATGCATCTGCTGCTCTCATATTCTTTACCACTAAACAAGGTGGAAAAGTCTATAATGACTGTATCTATTTCATTTTCAGGCTATACCTCAATAAACTACAATCTGGATTCTATCCAGAGCGCTCTATTAAAACACCTTTCAGCTGGGAGTGGTGGCTCACACCTGTAATCCCAGCACTTTGGGAGGCTGGGGCAGGCTGATCAGGAAGTCAGACTGAGAGCATCCTGGCTAACAAGGTGAAACCTTCTCTCTACTAAAAATACAAAACATTAGCTGGGTGTGGTGGCACCTGTCTGTAATCACAGCTAATTGGGAGGCTGGGGCAGGAGAAGCGCATGAACCTGGTAGGTGGCGTTGCAGTGAGCCAAGGTTACCCCACCGCACTCCAGCCTGGGCGACAGAGCAAGACACCGTGTCAAAAAAAAAGAAAAAACACCTCTCTGAAAAGTCACCAATAACTTCGTCCTTTTCTCAGCTGCTCTACGGTATTACCTTATTTGGCCTTGTCTTATTCCTAAAACACTTTCCTCGTTACATTTTCCAAGAAACTACATTGCCCAGGTTCTCTTTCACCACATTTTCTCAGTTTCCACCTACTCATCGCAGGCACTCCCAAAGGTCTATCCTCCAATGTTTCTCTTCCAACTATAACCTTCCTCTCATTACGTCATTCCATTTTTTCCCATTTTGAGCTACAAAAATTGATTCTTAAATGAAATCACCAATTTGACACTTTCTCTTTAGCTCTAAGCCACATTTTACCATGAAGACATTAATTGTTGATTTCAAAATAAGTACATTTAATTATGCTGTGTTTCTATTCCCAGGAACTAAACATTTATGCTAAATGTGTGCTAAATAGTCTCAATAGCTTTTCTGGATTTATTAAGAAAATAAATGTGCCTTTGCATCCTCATAGCTTAGCTCCCACATGAGCGAGAAAATACAATGTTTAGTTTTGCATTCCTGAGTTACTTCACTTAGAATAAGAGTCTCCAATTCCATACAGGTTGTTATGAATGCCATTATTTCATTCCTTTTTACGGCTGAGTAGCATTTCATCTTACTTACACACACACACACACACACACACACATGCACACACACCATTTTCTTTATCTACTCCTTGACTGATGGGCATTTGGACTAGTTCCATATTTTTGCCATCACAAATTGTGCTGCTATAAACATGCGTGTGCAAGTATCTTTTTCATCTAATGACTTATTTTCCACTGGGTAGATACCTAGCAGTGGGATCACTGATCAAATGCTAGATCTACTTTTAGATCTTTAAGAAATCTCCATACTGTTTCCATAGTGGTTGTACTAGTTTACATTCCCACTAGCAGGGTAAAAGTGTTCCCTTTTCACCACATCCATGCCAACATCTATTATTTTTTTATTATGGCCATTCTTGCCGGAGTGAGGTGGTATCACATTGTGGTTTTTGATTCAAAAAAATGAAATTAGGAATCCAGCTGGATTGATCCCTGGTGGCCTGGAAATTGGGTTTTAATGGAACTTATACACAAAGGGAAAAGGACAATGCCTAATTTTTTTTTTTTTTTTTTTTTACCAAGTGGAGAATCAGATCATATAATCCTGCCTAAAGGCATAAGTGAGTGAATTATGAGCAAAGCTTTATAGGAAGATACGATAGGTATACTGCCATAGCCTTGGCTCTGGGAGAAGAGGGATAAAAATTCTCACCTAAGATGTCATAATTATAGGCCTTCCCTTGCATGGGACCAGGAATAGAATTTCCATCGCCTCTGTCATTGGAAAAATTCCAAACTGAAAGTAAGTTTAAAATAGTCCTAAGTCAGTAGTGCCCCCCAGGCACCTGGCAAAAGCAAACACGTATTATCTCTGGAGAAACACATTTAAACTCACCTCTGAAATAATTTCCAAAAATAAAATGTCAAGGTTAGGAGCTCTAAAACAAATAACAACAGAGAAACAAGCAATCATAACCAAGAAGAGGTAGGATCATACATGTAGCAATTACATATTTTGAATAACCAGAAATTAGGAATACATAATTAAAATATTGTATTAATGTATAACTAGAAAGAAATACATAATTTAAAAATATTAATGTATAAATGAAGGACAAAGAGACTATCAAAATTGATCATGCAGACTTGAAGACAGAACCAAATAGAACTAAAAATGAAAATGCACTTGAAATTACAAATTTAATGTCAGGTTAAATAGATGAATAAACAATCTAAAGAGAGAATTAGAGAGCTGGGAAATATTTATAAAGAAATTATTTAGAAGTTTCTCAGATGAAAAATATGAAAAAAAATGATTAAGAAACAAGTAGAGAGAAAATAGAGTAAGAAAATGTACAGAGACATCACAGAGAAACCATGAAATGAAAAATAAAAGAATAATTGCAGTTTCAAGAGAGATTAGAAAGGGCAAAATGGTATTTAAATAATGTAAAAGCTGATGATTTCCCAGAATTTTCTTAAGTAAGAAAATCACACATCCTTACAATCAGGAGACAACAAATCCAAACAAGGTAAATAAAGGAAGAAATTCACACTTGGACACATGTTGTGAATTTGTAAAACCCCAAGACAAAGAAAATTTACAGGCCCCCAGAGAGGAAAAAAAAATCATATTACCTACAACGGGACAACATACTGATGACTAATCTCTCAAGAGCAACAACAGAAGGAAAAAGAATAGTGAACTATCTTTAAAATGCCAAGAGGGCAACTTTCAGGTAAAACAATATCTCCCATTAACACTATCTTTCCCAATTCAGTTGAAATAATGGCATTTGCAAAAGAATAGAAACTCAGAGTTGATTATCAACAGCACTACAGGAATGTCTAAAATGCGCACTTCATGAAAAAGGAAAATAGCCTTTAAGGGAGGTCTGAGATGCAAAAGATGCTAGCAATCAAAGAAAATTGTAAACATGAGATGACTCTGAAAAAGCATGTATAAATCAATAGCAATAATAACTAATTTGGGGGTTTAAATATTAATATTTTCTTGAGAAAACTAATGTTAAAATCTCAGTTCTTAAGAACTAATTACAAATACTAGACTCATTTGTAAGCAGGTTGATCACAATTTAAGCATTATATTTCTTTATAATGTCCAGCAGAAAGGCAACTACAAAAAGAGTACAAGAATATGTATAATATCTTAATTAGTAGAGGGGGAAATAATAAAGAAAAAGAGTTTAATTCAAAAGTAGGCAAGAATAGTAAAGAAAAAAAAGAAATAAAGCAGGCTAAATTAAAAGCCCAAAATTAGATAAAAATAAATACACATATATCAGTAATTAAAATAAAGATAAATGGAATTGATTATTCTGCTAAAAGACAAAACCATCCACTTATTGTTTATAAGAAAAATATCTCCAATTTAAGGAGAGAGTAACATTAAAACTGCTTTAATATAAAATATCATTATTAAAATTATAACTAGATTACGGGGTTGAAATTAAAAGAAAAAGAAAATTTGTAACAGATTAGAATATAACTTTGAAGGAGTTGAAAGAAAAGCTGAATGATCTTATAATCATTTAAAATATTAAACTAATAGTTAAGTCTCATAAAAAGAATCAAGTATTCATCCCACTTTTGCTGCAAAAATCATACCTCAGGATAATCAAGTAATTGATGAAGAACCATTCCTTTTTGTAAAAATATAGCCAATAAGCAATAAAGAATTTATAGAATTAAAATCACCAGGGACGCGCTTGGTTCTCAAGGCATCTGCTTGGCCCTTGCTAAGTTTCCTCGTCTTCCTCGCCTTTTCCTCTTCTGTTCTGAAGTTTCACACACTTCCACTCCTACCCCGAAACTTGCCTCTGTCTCTTCTTCCGCCTTATGACCCTCAGCTGCATTCTTTCTTCTGAGGAGGCAGGAACCGAGGTTGCTACAGGTTGAACCGTCGCCCTGTGACTCGGACACCTTCCACAGGTCACCTGTTCAGTGCAGTGACTCGGTAAGTGGCAGAGCCTGCCAGCCGGACACATCACAGCCGATTCGATCACGGAAAAGGCCCAAAACGCCAGAGCTAGAAGGGACATTCAGCTCCTGAGCACACTCGGAAGGCCCTGGAAGACCTGAGGCTCCTCCTTAAGCAGAAAGATAATGTCTTTTTACTCAAAGTAAGGCCCTCGAGCTCCAGATGGTCCTCAGTGGGGAATACTGTCCTCTCAATATTCAAGTCGCCCGTCTACAGGGAGCCTCTAACCAGCTATCCGTGGGACGTGACACAGGCGAAACTCTGCCCCTGTCTCCCTTGAACCTGGCTGAATACTGCTTTCACCGACTCACAACCAGCCGCGCCCTGACGGCTAGCAAGAGGACAAGAGCCACAGCACACCATCGCCGCCCCTCTCAGCAGAAAGCAGTTAAAGGCTGACCTTCGTCCATGTTCCCCGAGGATGCGGGGTCTTGAGGAAGGAAATGGTGCAGCGGGTAGCTAGTCAGGTCTGAGCAGGGCAGCAGAGGGCTCCCGCGCGGGCACACGCGCACACACACACAC
>PVKP010016381.1:0-48343 GCA_004027715.1 Plecturocebus donacophilus
AGATATAGGTGAAGGGGAGGAAGGCAACAAATTACACTGCCACGTGTGTACCTATGCAACAATATTGTATGTTCTTCACATGTACCCCAAAACCTAAAATGCAATAAAAAATATATATATATATATATTTCACAAATTGCAATCTAAATAGGATGGCTCTGCCTGAACCTGTGCTGCTTTCCCCAACAGGAAAACTAGCTAGTTCTTGAAACAATGCCTTCTTAAGTTATAGTCTATGCCATTTCATTAAAAAGAAGTTATATCCTACTCCAAGTCACCTTCTGAACCATCAGGGCCATGTGGACTGAGACCAAGTGCAGTGGGTGGCCCTCAGCTCAGCCCCAATTTGCATGGGTGAGGCTATGGATGGAGTTGCTGCTCCAGAAGCTCAAGCTGGGAGACACCCGGGAGCAGGAGCACTGAAAGCCAAGTCCAAAGACCTTCTCAGATGACAAGGCCTCTGCAGGTCTGCAACGCCAGCCGTCTTTGCAATTCTGTTTCACTAAGTCAGAATGGCGGCTTCCTCAGATTAGCCACGTGGTTCATCAGAAGGCACTAGAGGGGTTCTCTAGGAAAAAAATGTCCCCCCAAAAACATGGCCCCTGAGTAAGCACTCTGAGGCCGCCCCTGGAGCACCACCCTTGTAGGATTTGAGGAAATAATAAGTCAACTAAATCTTATATTTAGTTTACATTCTACATTTCCTAACTTTGCTTTTTTGCTATTTGAATGCTTCCTCCTGGGGAGTTTTAATGTGACTTTGTTTAACCTTTGACTACTGTTGGGTTGGGTTCTGAACACACTGAGAACCAGGATGGCGTCTGCCCACTCCTTTCTCTGTCATTCTAGGATGTGACCTTGTATGACGGGGCTATGCCAGGGCAGACGATCCATAAACAGAGCTAGTGGACCAGCCACAACTTCTCTCCCTCCACCTCCTCCTTGGAGAGACTCCGAAAAGCTCCCTCCCTCCCTGTGAACACCTAGTACACAGGCAGCTGTTCTTTTTCTTTGGAAGTTGCATAAACAGCATCTCCCTCACAGGCAAAGCTCTCATTAGCAGTGTGTTCCTGTCAGCTGCCTGAAGTGAGAACATAAACACAGCCACCAAAACAAACGCCACCCCACTGGCCTCGGCCCCTGGTCTCTGCAGAGGTGGGCAGGGGAGACCAAGAGCAGGCTTAGAAGGAAAGGAGTGGTCCTCCGTTGAAAGGCACAGGGCCGCTCTGCATTTGGCACGTAGACCTTGAGGCTGTTCAATTCATTTCTCCCCGTCTTGCTCCCTGGTTCTCGGCTCTCACCCTCTATTAGCACAGAGGTGTCTGCTGTAGGGAGCTCTGCTGAGGTCTCCCGAGGCCATGCCAGGGTCACAGCACAGCCAGGGAGGGCAGAGACTAGGGATACTTGGGTGATCAGCTCTGACCGAGGAGCCATCGAGGCTCCAGTCGCAGATGTGTGAGAAAGGCCACCTTATGGGACGAATGGTTTGTCTACCCAAAATGCACGCGCTGAAGTCCTAGCCCCCAGCACCTCAGAATGGGATTGTATACAGAGCTAGGGTCTTTTAAAAAGTCGCTAAAAGACAATGAGGTCATAGGGATGGGCCCTCATCCAACCTCACTGGTGTCATTATAGGACAGGGAGGTGAGGACACAGGCACACACAGAGGAACAACCATGCGAAGACTCAGAGAGAGGACGGCCTTCTGCAAATCCAGCAGGGAGGCCTGGGAGAAACTGATGTCTCGATCTTGGACTTCCAGCTTCTAGGATTGCGAAAAAACACATTTCTGTTACACATGCTGTCTACCTGCGGGACTTGGTCGCAGCAGCGCCGGGAGGTGTGGGAAGAGAGCTTTCCAGTGCCTCTCCCTCATGGAGAGACCTGCTCACCCCTCCTACCGGCATTCACACTGGCACGTTCCTCCCACGCCCAGGCTCCCAATGGACCCAAGCCAGCTTGTCGGCCAAGCAAATCAAGCTCCACTTGAAATTCTTAAATTGGTCGAACCAAATAGATTTCAAGGAGGGCCCAAGACAATTCTTCTTACTCCTGTGGTTCCAGCACAATGATCACTGCGTCTTTTCTCTCCTTAATCATGTTTTGTGTGATAAATTAATTAATTAATTGTGTCTACATACTTTTACCTATGCCTGCTCCTAGCTGTCAGAATACTAAGTAATTAATAAAAGAGAATAAATTATTCTACTCCTTTCCTGAATACCAACATCCAGTTTCTTTTCAGTGGGTTAGGAAATGTGACATTAATCACAGTATGTTGAAATTATTTTTTCAACATGCTACTAGATCTACTGTCAGAGCTCAGTTTCATGCAACTAAGAAGACAAATTCCTCTTTTCTAGGAGATTCTTGGACAAAAATGAGTCTCTGTTCAGTCTTTGGGTCTTGCCTAAGGTCACACAGTAGCAGAGTCGAAACTAAAATGTTTGTGTTTACCTCATTTATAGGCCAGAGTTCAAGATTATTTTTATCTTTTGAGGGGTGTGGGTGGGAGGCAGAGGATGAGTTTTTTTTTCTGTTTATTTGTTTGATTTGTTAGTTTTAGCCGAATATTTGAAAATAAAGATAACAGATCTCACCGTGATAGGCTCAAGTGTGGAAAGAACACTTCTCTTCTTTTATAGAAAAGAAAGAAAAAATTTGAGCTGCTCCTGAGCATAAGCCCAGAGACAGGATTCGCCAGTTTTTTTCTTTTGCCTTTTCTCTTGCCCCCGTTTTACTTTGTGATGATCTGTGGACCATTTGTCTGGGCAGAATCCTGTTGGAGATTTGAAACCCATTAAAAGGTTCTACGCGGTCCTTGTTCTGTTGTTTCAAATCGCAGAGGGAGGAGTGAGGTCAGGTTCATATTAGCTCTGAGTCAGGAGAGCAGCTCTGAGTACAAGCACTGGAGACAGGGTGCAGGCACAGGACTCCGATTTCCCTCTGCTTTATAAAGCAGCAAAGGCAGGAGCACGAGGCAGATGTTGCTCCACAGTGATGGATGGTCCAAGGGCGCACAGAGATTTGTAGCCAGCTGGCATGAAGGGTGGCCTTGATGAGAGTGCTTAATAATTGCTTGAAGGAAAGCAGTTTCCAGAATGAAGAACATCATCTTCTAATGAGGTATTTAATACCTGTGAACTTAACTAGAAATGGAACAACAAAGCTGTCCAGGAATGGGTGGAAAAGCTTCAGGAGCAACTCACAGAATGGGAGAGATAGAACAGGAGAGAAAACATAGCCATGTTGACGGAAGAAGTGGAGTCTATGTTATTGCAACAAGATATATTATTTGCAACTTTTTTTTTTTTTGAGATGGAGTCTTGCTCTTGTGGCCCAGGCTGGAGTGGAATGGCGTGATCTAGGCTCACTGCACCTCTGCCTCCCGGGTTCGAGCAATTCTCCTGCCTCAGCCTCCCAAGTAGCTAGGATTACAGGCACCTACCACCACGCCCAGCTAGTTTTAGTATTTTTAGTAGAGATTGTGTTTCACCATGTTGGCCAGGCTGGTCTCAAACTCCTGACCTCAGGTGATCCACTCCCCTCAGCCTCCCAAAGTGCTGAGATTACGGATGTGGGCCACCGTGCCCAGCCCCTATTAGCATTTTTTTTTTTTTAGATGGAAATCTGGCTCTGTCGCCCAGGCTGGAGTGCAGCGGCATGATCTCGGCTCACTGCAACCTCTGCCTCCCAGGTTCAAGCGATTATCCTGCCTCAGCTTCCTGAGTAGCTGGGATTACAGGCACGTGCCACCATGCCCAGCTAATTTTGGTATTTTTAGTAGAGGGGGGTTTCACTGTGTTGATCAGGCTGGTCTATTTGCATTTTTTAACAACTGTTTTGGGATATAATTTAACCGCACTCCACCCACTGTAAGGGCACAATCCAATGATTTCCAGCAAATGTGTGCAGCTGAGCCATCCCTATGATCCAGTTTGCAGCATTTCCATCACCCCAAAAACTTCCCATCACCCTATTTGCAGTCAGCCAATGCTCCATCACCAGCCTCAGACAACCACCAGTCTGCCTTCTGGCTCCATAACCTTCTACTGAATAAGGATTCTTTGTGTCTAGCTTGCTTCACTTAGCATGTTCTGGAGGTCTGTCCACGGTGTAGCAGGTGTCAGTAATTCTGTTATTGCTGAATAATAATGCACTGCGTGGAGTTACCAGACTCTGAATTCACCAGGTGACAGACATGTGGGCTGTTTCCTGTTTGGGCTGCCATTAAAAATGCTGCCATGAACGTTCACTGACAAGTCTTTTTGAGGATGTGTGTTTTTATTTCTCTCAAGTAGATTCCTAGAAGTATAGTAACAAGTTCTTATGGGAAGCTTCTATTTACCTTTTTAAGAAACTGCCAAACAAAGTGGTGTTTTTACATTGTCAGCAGCAGTGTATGAGGTTCCACATTCTCTTCTTTCTTTTCTTTTTTTCTTGAGGTGGAGTTTCACTCTTGTTGCCCAGGCTGGTGGGCAATGGCGTGATCTTGGCTCACCGCAACCTCCGCCTCCTGGGTTCAACAGATTCTCCTGCCTTAGCCTCCTGAGATGGGACTACAGGTGCGTGCCACCATGCCCAGCTAATTTTTTTTTGTATTTCTCATAGAGACAGGTTTTCACCATGTTAGCCAGTATGGTCTCGATCTCCTGACCTCATGATCCGCCTGCCTCAGCCTCCCAAAGTGCTGGGATCACAGGCCGCCCATTCAGTGGGTTTTTAAACCTGATGCTTTTAAACCTGATGTCTCATATCCTGAAAAGATTGGAGTAAGGTAAAGAGCTATTGAAACAGAGAGAGCTGAATAGTAACCCTTGATGTTATAAAAGGTACCCATGGGGCCAGAAGTGCTTCGCATGTTAATGGATTAACAGCCTCTGGAAAGCCTGGGTGACAGAAGGGGTGAAGGACCAACCTGGGCTGGAAACAAGGGGACCTGGGACTCTGGATACCAGAGCAGCTACTCAAAACAATGAGTGTGAGCCTTGCTTGCACTGGATTGAGGAGAGAATGAGATACCAGGGGTCTCTCAAAGTCTTCCCTTGAGACAGTCTTGCTCTATCACCCAGGCTGGAGTTCAGTCACCTGCTCAGCTCACTGCAACCTCCACCTGCTGGGTTTAAGCAATTCTCATGCCTCAGCCTCCCGAGTAGCTGGAATTACAGATACGGACCACCACACCTGGCTAATTTTTGTATTTTTAGTAGAGACGGAGTTTCACCACATTGGCCAGGTTGATTTCAAACTCCTGACCTCAAGTGATCTGCCCGCCTTGACCTCCCAAAGTGCTGGGATTACAGGCATGAGTCACTGTGCCCAGCCGATATGTATTTTTATGTTCATTCTTTCTCTTTAAAGTATGTCTCTGTTATGGACTGGAATATATCTTCCCCCAGAATTCATGTGAAAGTTCTAACCCCCAGTGTGGCTGTATTTGGAGTAAGGAAGTAACTAACATTAAATGGGGTCATAAGATTGAAGCCCCGATCTGATGGGATTATTGTGCTTACAAGAGGCACCAGAGAGCTTGATCTCTTTCTACAAGACCATGTAAGATAAAAACACAGCAAGAAGGTGACTCCCTGAAAGCCAAGAAGACAGCCCTCACCCAAAACAGAATCAGCTGGATCCTTGATCTTGAACTTCTAACCTCCAGAACTGAAAGAAAAGAAATTTTATTTGTTTAAGGCACCCATCTGTGGCATTTTGTTAAGGTAGTCAAACTAGGCAATATAGCCCTGTCTTTTCTCTAGTCGTTAGTAAATTACATTATATACAATGCCTTGATTCAAACAGGAAGGGAGTCTTTGTCTTTGCTTGAATGACAAAGTGAGGAGAAAAAACAGCCCCTGCAGAATGATGAGAACGGAGCTTATACTCACAGAGGACTTACCGAGCCTGGCCCCGAGTCAGTGCTTCAGAGGCACCCATCGTTTAACTCCCACCACACCCCCAGAGACGGAACCAGGAGCCTAAGGCACAACATGATTCATCTTGTTACCCAAAGTTGCACAGCTAATCTATGGAGCTTCAGTTCAAACCAAGCCATTCAAGTTCCAGAGCTTATGCCCTACAAGGACTCTCAGAAGCACAGGCCAGAATGGGGCAGGTCAGATGACAGAGGAGAAAAAAGGAGCAGGACTTGGGCGCTTGAGGAGACAAATGGCTGAGTCTGTCTAACGTTGATCCTGCTGTTTGCTGAGGCGGGGTTGAGAAGAGTAGAAAGGTAAGCATTGAAGTCTTCATGGTGCATTGAAAGTCTGTTCCCTCTGACCCACATGCTTATCCTGCACCCAGCTCATCTTCAGCAGCAGGCTGGGGACAAAGACCAACCAAACCAGAAAGAGAAAGGCTGTTTACTCAGCGCCTGCTGTAGCAAGGGAGTCAACCAGCATTGCTCGTGTTTTGGCAGAGACTCAAAGGCAGGCGTGGCGGCGGGAAAGACTTATGGTGGCAGAAGGGGTGCCCCCGCCTTGGGGCTGTTGGCATCAAGAAGCTGGAGTTGGCTAATTAGAAACAGGGCATTCTGGGCAATTGGTTAGGGGACCATATTTGTCCTTCTCTAGATTGGTCTTAAGTTAGAAGTGGAAATAAAAATCTGGGAAGCTGTCAGTGATTCATCAAGCCCTGGCCATTTCGACCCAGTTGTTAGAGGGGTTATGGTTTGGGTTCCTGAGCTGGTTGCCGGAGAAAGTGGTCTGACTGCCTGTAAGTCTGGCTTGTAGATAGCAAGCTGGCTTTCTGGACTGGTTACTGGAGTCGGGGGGTGTCCAATCTTTTGGCTTCCCTGGGACACACTGGAAGAAGAGGAACTGTCTTGGGCCACACATGAAATTGTGAACCCCGAAAATCTGAGACAAGACTCAGTTAATTTAGAAAGTTAATTTTGCCAAGGTTGAGGACACAGCCTCAGGAGGTTCTGATGACATTGGAACTCAGTTTTGTTTTATACATTTTAGGGGGACTTGAGACATCAATCAACCTACATAAGATGAATGTTGATTTGGTCTGTAAAAGCAGGACAATTCAAAATGGGGAGGGAGCTTCTAGGTTGTAGGTAGACAAGAGACAAATGGTTGCGTTCTTTGGAGTTTTAGATTAGCCTCTCCAAAGGAGCAACCAGATATGCATTTACCTAAGTGAGTAAAGGGGTGACTTTTAACAGAATGGGAGGCAGGTTTGCCCTAAGCAGTTCCCAGCTGGACTTTTCCCTTTAGCTTAGTGATTTGGGGGCTCCAAGATATTTTCCTTTCACAAAACATACTAAGGATAACTGATTAACTAAAAAAAATTGCAAAAAAAAAAAATCTCGTAATGTTTTAAGGAAGTTTACGAATTTGTGTGGGGTAGCAGTCAAAGCCATCCTTGGCCACGTGCAGCCTGAAGGCAGCAGGTTGGATAAGGTCGCTGTAGAGGACGGGCTGGCCTCCAGGGCTGATTGCTGAGAATTGTGGATCAGAGGTCTATTTTTTTTTAGTATGATCTGGCCTTATATTCAGTCTGTCAATGCTAAAGGAAGATATGTCATTGGAGATATCAATTTATTTCAGTATATTTTGCCTTAGGTGAGAAAACTCTTCTTAAATCAGTAGTGCAAAGCAAAGATATTATAATCACTTGGGAGTTGAAAGAAAATCACCAGTTCCCAGAGCCTACCCCAAGGCCAATGAAGTCAAAATCTTCAGAGTAGGGTTTAGACTACCAGTAGTTTCTAAAACTGCTCAGGTGATTCTAATCTACAACCAGGACCAAGAACCAGTCTTGTAAAGGCTGGAAACAGGCCTGAGGCTGAGCCTGGAAAGAGTTCCTCAAACATTAATATGCAAACAAATCCCTGGAGAATTCTGTTTAAAATGCTGATTCTGATGAAGGATGAAGCCTGCTACTCTGTGTTTTTACAAGCTCCCAGGAGGTGCAGTGGCTGCTGTTGCTCTGGCCACCGTTTTCATAGTAAAAACACAGCATTAGGCTGGGGGAAGGCATAATTAAAGGACCACTATGGATGGATTTCCCATTCACCGGGACTATTGACCTAGATGCTATAGAAAAATCAGCAGTGACGAGGCAAGCGGTCTCAGTTTTATCACGAATGAAATTAAAAGAACAAACTGTGTATGATCTCAGGTCAGTAGCATATATTTTGCCAGCCTCAATTCCCTAACTTACTACGTAGGTCATCTTTATAGAATGAAAATGACGGTGATTAATATTTTAATGCTTACTCTATTCACCCAATATGCTGGCATTTGATGATGGAAATATTTAGGATGATAAGTGAAAGCTTGTTAGGGTTGTCGGATTAAACACAGAACACCCAATTCCATTCAAATTTCAAATAAACAACAAATAAATAGTATCATTAGGCCCCATGCAATATTTGGGACAGAGTTGTACAAAAAAGGATTCGTATCTTATCTACAATACTAATTTAACTGTGTGTCCTGTATTTTTATTTTCCAAATGTAGCAAGCCAAAGAGGTCTTCATAATTTTTTACTTTTATTCGAGATTCAGGGGTACATGTACAGGTCTGTTATATAAACAAATTGCATGTTGTCAGGGTTTGGTGTACAGATTATTTTGTCACTCGGGTGATAAACGTAGTACCTGATAGGTAGTTTTTGATGCTCCACCTCCTCCCACCCTCCTCCCTCAAGTAGGGTCTGCTTGTCACCCAGGTGACACCCAGGTGATAAGCATAGTACCTGATAGGTAGTTTTCTGATCCTCACCCTCCTTCTACCCTCCACCCTCAAGTAGTCCCCAGTGTCTGTGGTTCCCTTCTTTGTGTCCATATGGACTCAGTGTTTAGCTCTCACTTCTAAATAAAAGCATGCATTATTTGGTTTTCTGTTCCTGCATTAGTTCACTTAGGATAATGGCCTCATCCGTGTTGCTGCAAAGGATATAACCTTATCTTTTTCATGGCTGCATAGTATTCCATGGTGTACGTGTACCACATTTTCTTTATCCCATCTACTGTTAGTGGGCATTTAGGTTGATTTCATGTCTTTACTGTTGTGAATAGCGCTGCTTTGAACATACGTGTGTATCTTTATAACAGAACAATTTATAGTCCTTTGGGTATAGCCCAAGAATAGGGTTGCTGAATTGAATGATAATTCTGTTTTAAGTTCTTTGGCAAATCTCCAGACTGCTTTCCACAGTGGCTGACCTAGTTTACATTCCCCACAGCAGTGTATCAGCATTCCTTTATCTTTGCAACCTTGTCAGCATCTGTTAATTTTTGACTTTTTAATAATAGCCATTTTGACTTGTGTGAGCCGGTATCTCATTGTGGTTTTGATTTGCATTCTCTAATAATTAGCAATACCAAGCATTTTTCATATGTTTATTGTCTACACGTATGTCTTCTTTTGACAAGTGGCTTCGCCTAGGCACTGTGGCTCACGTCTGTAATCCCAACACTTTGGGAGGCCTAGGCAGGTGGATCACTTGAGATCAGAAGTTTGAGACCAGCATGGCCAACATGGTGAAACCCTGTCTCTACTAAAAATACAAAAATTAGCCGGGCATGGTGGTAGGTGCCTATAATCCGAACTACCTGGGAGGTTGAGGCAGGAGAATCACCTGAACCTGGCACTCCAGCCTGGGCAACAGAGTGAGACTCAGTCTCAAAAAAACAACAAAGAAGTGTGTCTTTTCATGTCTTTGCCCATTTTTTATGGGTTGTTTTTTGCTTATATTCATTTTAGAGATGAAGGCATGTTTCCAAGATGTAAAGTAACCTGCCCATAATGGGTCAGCTAAGTCAGTGGAGAGGTTGGTAAAAAATGAAGACATGGTCTCCCTGTAATGGATTTTTAGTTGCTATACTCTTTCTTAGATTGCCAAAACTAGTTGAGGGAGGGTCACATTAACAAGACAAGGACATTAGTATGTAGATGAAAATAGGGACACCATCACCTGTGTGAAGGCATTGCATGTAGATTTATTTTGTTCCTGAATTTGTTTATTCTTCTTTCCTGTGTGCAATGGGGCAATCACCATGCCTTGCTTTCTCAGCAATGGTTAGGACGAGCCCAAAAGATGAAACCTCTTTTCTGTCTTCTGACTAAATCTGGGTCCTCCTACTGCTCCATCTCTCTTCTGTGCTCCATCCACAGTTTCAGAAGGAGGGCCCTCCTTCTCCTTCTGAAACTGAGTTTTGTTGCATGCTGAGTAGACTAATGTGTGAGAACTTGGGTCAGAGACGGGAGACAAGGTGAGAATCTAGCACCAGGCCCCTTGAGCAGAAAACCCAGCAGGCCCTGCAAGGCAGACTCAGAGATCAGCTGCAGAATGCCTGGTGGATCCTGGGTTCTTTACAGTGCTCTGCGCTCTGCTCCAGGCCACTATCATTAACTCCAGAGGCCAAGTTTCAAATGGACCTGGGGTAGCAGTTAAGCACACACTACTGCCAGGGTTACAGGATACAGACACAAGGGACAGGGCTATGGAACCTTAGGCAAGAGGTCACACATCTCAATCTTATTTGTAAAAGGAAGATCTTGGGGATATCTGGACTGTTGGGAAAGATTATTTCTAAGATCAGTTCAGCAACAAGATAAGCATTGCTTTGTAGCAGTAGTGGCTAACTGGAATTATATGCAGTGTGAGTGGCCGGTATTGTTTGTCAGGAGCCAGAATGGTCAAGCGTCATTGCATTTGTCAAATTCTTCCTCCATTATTCCAACTCAGACTTCAAACGGTCCCTTCATTGAGTGTTGCTGGCCTCTGCCTTCCTGCTTCACCAAACACGCCATCTGCATGGAGATCTACTCATAAATGTAAATAAGGAAAGAAGCACTAGCTATACCTCTATACATAATTCATTTGCACAATAATGGAATGAAAAGCACATAATATTTCACCATTAAAGTTTTATGGGATGATGGCAAATAGGCATTTCTGATTTAAAAAAGTACATTCTCATCATTTAAATAGCTTTTTAAAATTAATAATTGCTTGAAGCACTTGGAAGGATACCTGATAAATAATTTTCAATTTTTCTTTTATTTTTAATAAACCCAACTATTCAATTGAAAATTTAATAAGAAGAAACATTAGACTGTGTAATGAAGTTTAATTTGGAGATTATTTCTTAATCCCACTGCACTGGAACAAAGTTATAGGTGGTTCATATCATCAGCAGATTACTTCCTGTAGGGTTTCAGATGGATTCATTTAAACATTTGATAACAGTTTTTCCAGGAAAACCTCTGCTTTCAGAAGAAATGAAACAATGACAAATTAAATATATGAACATGGACATGTTTGGCTTCCCAAACAGTATACAAGCATACTGCAGGGATCTTGCAGGTTCAGTTCCTGACCACACTACAGTGAATACTGCAGTAAAGCAAGGCACATGCATTTCTTGGTTTCTTGCATATAAAAGTTATGTTTACACTATAATTTAGTCTATTAAGTGTGCAATAGCATTATGTCTAAAACACAAGGTGTATACCTTAATTTTAAAATATTCTTCTTGCTAAAAATGCTATCAGCTAAGACGTCAGTGAGTTGCAATCATTTTGCTGGTGGAGGGTCTTGCCTCAATGCTATGGCTGCTGAGTGATCAGGGTGGTGGGGTGGGGTGACTGTGGCAGTTTAAAAAAATAAGACAACAGGCCAGGTACGGTGGTTCATGCCTGTAATCCCAGCACTTTGGGAGGCCTAGGTAGGTGGATAACTTGGTTAAGAGTTCGAGACCAGCCTGGCCAACATGGTGAAAACGCATCTCAACTAAAAATACAAAAATTACCCTGGCATGGTGGTGGGAGCCTATAATCTCCACTATGCAGGAGGCTGAGGCATGAGAATCACTTGAACCCTGGGAGGTGGAGGTTGCAGTGAGCCAAGGTCGTGACATTGCCCTCCAGCCTAGGCAACAGAACAAGACTCGGCCTCAAAAAAAAAAAAACATATACGACAATGAAGCTTGCCACATTGATTGATTTTTACACTTTCATGAAAGATTTCCCTGCAGCATTTGATGCTGTTTGATAGCATTTTACCCATAGTACAGATATGAACAGAGCTTATTTTGAAATTGGAATCAATCCTCTCAAACCCAGCCACTGGTTTATCAGCTAAGTTAATATAATAAATAAATCTCTTGTCATTTCCACAATGTTCACAGCATCTTCACCAGGAGTAGATTCCATCTCAGGGAGCCACTTTCTTTGCTCCTCCCTAAGAAGCAACTTCTCATCCATTCAAGTTTTACCATGACATTGCAGCAATTCAGTCACATCTTCAGGCTCCATTTCTCATTCTAATTCTCTCGCTATTTCCATCACGTCTGCAGTTATTTCCTCCACTGAAGTCTTGAACTTCTCAAAATCATCCATCAGTTTTGGAATCAACCTCTTCTTCTTCCAAGCTCCTGGTAATGCTGTTTTTTGTTTTAAGCCTCTTCCCATGAATTACAAATGTTCCTAATTTCACCTAGAAATCTTTTCCAGAAGGTTTTCGATTTACTTTGTCCAGCCAGATCCATAGAGGAATCACTATCTACGGCAGCTGTAGCCTTACAAAATATGCTTCTCAAATAATAAGACTTGAAAGTCAAAATCAGTACTATGCTGTTTTGATTACTGTAGCCTTGTAAGTATAGTCTGAAGTCCAGTAGCATGATGTCTCCAGCTTTCTTCTTTTTAAGATTGTCTTGGCTATAGGGGCTCTCTTCTTGTTTCATTTAAATTTTAAAAGAGTCTTTTTCTGATTCTGTGAAGAACGTCAATGGTAGTTTAGTGGAAATAGCACTGAATCTATTACTTGGGCAGTGTGGCCATTTACATGGTATTGATTCTTCCTATCCATGAGCATGGAATATTCTTCCATTTATTTGTGTCCTCTCTGATTTCCTTGAGCAGTGGTTTGTAGTTCTCCTTGAAGAGGTCCTTCACTTCCCTTGTTAGCTGTATTCCTAGATATTTTATCATCTTTGTAGCAACTGTGAATGACAGTTCATTCATGATTTGGCTCTCTGTTTTCCTGTTGTTGGTGTATAGGAATGCTTGTGACTTCTGCACATTGATTTTGTATCCTGAGACTTTGCTGAAGTTGCTTATCAGCTTAAGAAGCTTTAGGGCTGAGACAATAGGGTTTTCCAGACATAAGATTATGTCATATGCAAACAAAGACATTGTTACTTCCTCCCTTACTATTTGATTATTTGATTATTTACCTTTAATTATTTCTCTTGCCTAATTTTCCTAGCCAGAACTTCCAATACTACACTGAATAGGAGAGATGAAAGAGCATTTTCTATTTAATAATTTAATAAATAGTACCGTAAGAACTGTCTATCCATTTGCAGAAAATTGAAACTGGACCCCTTCTTCATACCTTATACAAAAATTAAATCAAGATGGATCACACACTTAAATGTAAAACCCAAAACTGTAAAAACCATAAATGAAAATCTAGGTAATAGCATTCAAGACATAGGCATGGGCAAAGATTTAATGATGAAACCAACAAAAGCAATTGCAACAAAAGCAAAGTCGATAAATGGGATCTATTTCAACTAAAGAGCTTCTGCACAGCAAAATAAACTATCATCAGAATGAACAGGCAACTTATAGAATGGGAGGACATTTTTGCAATCTATCTGTTTGACAAAGATCTAATATCCAGAATCTACAAGGAAATCAAACAAATTTGCATGGAAAAAAATCAAACAACTCCATCAAAAAGTGGGCAAAGGATATGAACAGACACTTCTCAAAAGAACACATACATGCAGCCAGAAAACATGTGAGAAAAAACTCAACATCACTGATCGTTAAAGAAATGCAAATCAAAACCACAATGAGATATCATTTTACACCAGTCTGAATAGTGATTATTAAAAAGTCAAGAAACAACAGATGCTGGTGAGGTTATGGAGAAATGGGAATGCTTTTACACTGTTGGTGGAAATGTAAATTAGTTCAACCATGGTGGAAGACAGTATGGTGATTTCTCAAAGATCTAGAACCAGAAATACCATTTGACCCAGCAATCCCATTACTGGGTATATACCCAAAGGCATATAAGTCATTTTATTACAAAGATACATGCACACATATGTTCATTGCAAGGACATGGAATCAACCTAAATGCCCATCAACTACAGACTAGATAAAGAAAATATGGCACATACACATGAGAAATACTATTCAGCCATAAAAAGAAATGAGATCATGTCCTCATGGAGCTAGAAGCCATTAACCTCAGAAAACTAAGGCAGGAATAGAAAATCAAACACTGCATGTTCTCACTTATAAGTGGGAGGTGAACAATGAGAACACATGGACACAGAGAGGGGAACAGCACACACTGGTGCCAGGCTGGAGGTTGCAGGGGGAGAGTGCTGGGCAAAATAGCTAATGCACCCTGGGCTTCATACCTAGATGATGGGTTGATAGGTACAGCAAACCACTATGGCATACATCTACCTAAGTAACAAATCTTCACATCCTGTACATGTACCCCAGAACTAAAAATTAAAAAAAGAAAGTCAAAAATCACCCTTTGATGCATGGACTGCAGAGTAGATATTGTGTTAACAAGCATGAAAACAATATTCATCTCCTTGGACACCTCCATCGGAGCTATTGGCTGACTAGGTCTATTGTCAATGAGCAGTACGCTTTAAAAAGAAACTTTTCTTCAAAGCTGTAGGTCTCACCAGTGGGCTTAAAATATTCAGTAAATTATGTTATAAATGAATGTGCGTTCATCCAGCTTTTGTTGTTTCCTTTATAGAGCACAGGCAGTGCAGATTTAGCATAATTTTAAGGGCCCTAGGATTCTTGAAATAGTACATGAACACTGTCTTTAACTTAAAGTCACCAGCTACATTATCCCCTGACAAGAGAGTCAGGCTGCCTTTTGAAGTTTGGAAGCCAGGCCTTGAATTCTCTCTAGCTAGGAAAGTTCTAGATGGCATATTTTTCCAGAAGGCTGATTGACATTCCAAATGTGTTGTTTAGTGCAGCCGCCTTCATCAGGGATCGTAGCTAGACCCTCTGGATAACTTGCTGCAGCTGTTCCATCAGCACCTGCTGCCTCACCTTCCACTTGTACGTTGCGGAAATGGCTTTTCTCCTTAAACTTCATGAACCAACCCTATGCTACCTTCCAACTTTTCTTCTATACTCTACTCACCTCTCTCAGCCCCCACAGAACTGAAGAGAGTTACGGATTTGTTCTAGATTAAGTTTTGGCTCAAGGGGATGTTATGGCTGGTTTGATCTTTTATTCAGACACGAAAACCGTCACCCTGCCAGCAAGGCTATTTTACTTTCACATCATTCATGTGTTCACTGGAGTAGCACTTTTTACATTTCTTTCAAGATGTATTCCTTTGCATTCACAACTTGGCTAGCTGTTGGTGCAAGATGTCTAGCTTTCGGTCCATCTCAGCTTTTTACATGCCTTCCTCACCAAGCTTAATCATCCTACCCCTTGATTTAAAGTGAAATATGTGACTCTTCCATTTACTTGAACACTTAGTGACCATTGAAGGGTTATTAATTGGCCTAATTTCAACATTACTGTGCCTCAGGGAACAGGGAGGCCCAAGGAGAGGGAGAGAGACAGGGAATGGATGGTCAGTGGAACAGTCAGAGCATACACAGCAAGTATGGATTAAGTTTGCCATCATATATTGGCACAGTTTGTGAAGCATCAAAAGAATCACAGTAGTAACTTCAAGGGTCACTGATTGCAGATCACCATAACACATATAATCATAATGAAAAAGTTGAAATATTGTGAAAATTACCTAAATGTGACATGGAGACATGAAGTAAGCTCATGCTGTTGGAATAATGGCGCCAGTCGACTTGCTCCATGCAGTGTTGCCACAGACCTCCAATGTGTATAAAAATGCAGCCTCTGTGAAGTGCAGTACAGCGAGGCTCAATACTGTGAGGTGTGCCCATGTGCCTCCTCATCTACTCCACTTAAAATCCCTGTGAAGTAAAGAACATCTCACCATTTATAGCACAGACCCCTTTCATCTACCCACGATTCAACTCACAGTCAAAGAAGCTGAATATTCAAAAGATCTTGTCAGTGACGTTTGCAGGGTCTTACAACAGGGTAAGAGGACAGAGGTCATTCTGGATTTCAGTCTAGTGAGCCTCATCACAGCTGCTGTTGTCTGAATACTGGTGTCCCCCTGAAATTCATATGTTAAAATCCTAAGCCCTCAGGTGATGAGGTTAGGTAGGGCCCTCAGGAGGTGCTTAGGCCATGAGGGTGGAGTCCTTGCGAATGAGATTGATGCCCTGATAAAAGACACATGGGAGAGATGGTTTGTCCCTTCCATCAGGTGAGATGGCACCATCTATGAACCAGAAAGCGAGCCCTCACCACATACCAAATCCGCCTGATCTTGGACTTCCCAGCCACCAGAAATGGAAGAAATAAATTTCTGTTGTTTATTAGCCACCCAGTCTATGGTATTTTGTGATAGCAGCCCTGATGAACTGAGACAACACCTTATTCCTCTTCCGGTGCCTTTAGAAAGTTGCACCCTCTTTAGCGATCTGCATCGAATTCCTGAGAGTCAGATATCTTCTAGGTCCCTAGCTTGTTCCCTGGAGAATGGACTCAATTAGCCATTCAGAGTCAGTCACATCAACTTAAGAACACCCTCTAATTGACTGCTGCTTTTTCCCATACCTGTAGCTGAACACAAAAGAATCCACAGAAAACACACTCTGATTCCAAATGATTGCCAGTGGGGTCCAACATCTGTACCATTAAAAAAAAAAAAACAAAAAAACGCTTGATTCTACTTTGGACAAGCCATTTAAATGAGGGTTTGGTCCCCTTGCAAAGACATGATCTGAGCTGCCTGGAGAGATCCTAGGAGAGTGAAGGATGTCCACCTGTGCCCCTCCACAGCTCCTCTGCTCCCCAAGGTCACTAGCCCATCACTTGCCACCAATGCTGATCAGCTCACTCCAGAAATACAAATTCTTTCTCATTTCTAGGGAATGAGGAGGCGGTGGTGTTTTCAGAAATGATTATTTTTATTGCCTTTTGATATTTATTTTTTTTGTCTGAAATCACTCGAAAGCCCATGGTTGTAATTAGCCAAGGTCAAGGAACATCAGATGTACAAGCAAAGTCTAAGCCACTAATCACTGTAGCAGTTTTCAATGCAAGGGCCTCTGCCCAATAACTCTTGGTTTCCTTTGCTTCCTGGCATGTCCCTTGGCACCACCTACAAGGAATAAGCAACTTCTGGCACCGGAAGGTATTTTAAAAAGCTGGACTGCAACTCTCTCTTTTTTTTTTTTTTTTTTTGAGATGGAGTTTCACCCTGTTGCCCAGGCTGGAGTGGAATGCAATGACACGATCTTGGTCAACTGCAAGCTCCACCTCCCAGGTTCAAGCAATTCTCCTGCCTCAGCCTCCTGAGTAGCTAGGATTACAGGCATGCACCACCATGCTCAGCTAATTTCCTATTTTTAGTAGAGACAGTGTTTCTCCATGTTGGTCAGGCTGGTCTCGAACTCCCAACCTTAGGTGATCCACCTGCCTCAGCCTCCCAAAATGCTAGGATTACAGGTGTGAGCCACCCACTGTGCCTGGCTTGGACTGCAACTTTCTATCAGTTTCTAGATCTGCTCCTGCCACTGGTGAAGCTGTTTCCAATTAACCAATGTTTTGATTCATAGAAACACAAAGATGAGGCAAATGCAGGGCACCAGAAATGAGAGTGCTTTGAAATGAAGGAATGTTGACATGGTGAACTCAGAGACACACAGGGCAAATTCTCATACGATATGTCCTAGCATGGCCCCTCACAGTGCCTGGAAGGAATACCACTTCCACTTTAAAAATTATGAATGATTTCAAGCATGCTGAGTGTACTAGTCCATTCTCATACTGCTAATAAAGACATACCTAAGATTAGGTAATTTATAAAGGAAAGAGGTTTAACTGACTCACAGTTCCACAGGGCTGGGGAAGCATCAAGAAACTTAGAGTCATGGTGGAAGACAAAGCAAACACATCCCTCTTCACAGGGCAGCAGCAAGAAGAAGTGCTGAGTGAAGTGGGGAAATCCTCTTATGAAACCATTAGATCTCATGAGAACTTACTATCATGAGAACAGCATGGGGGGACCACCCCCATGATTTAATCACCTCCCATAAGGTCCCTCCCCCAACACATGGGGATTACAATTCAGATTACAATTCAGGATGAGACTGGGTTGGGACACAGAGCCAGACCGTATCATTCCACTCCTGGCCCCTCCCTAATTTCATATTATAAAACACAATTATGACTTTCCAATAGTTCCCCAAAGTCTTAACTCATTTCAGCATTAACTCAAATTCCAAGTCCATAGTTTCATCTGAGACAAGGCAAGCCCTTTCTGCCTATGAGCCTGTAAAATCAAAAGCAAGTTATTTACTTCCTAGATACAATGAGGGTAGAGGCATGGGGTAAATACACCCATTCCAAATGGAGAAACTGGCCAAAACAAAGGGGCTATATGCCCCATGCAAGTCCAAAATGCAATAGTGCACTCGTTAAACCTTAAAACTCCAAAATGATCTCCTTTGGCTCCTTGTCTTACATCCAGGTCACAATGATATAAGAAGTGGGCTCCCATAGCTTTGGCCAGCTCTGTCCTTGTGGCTTTGCAGGGGACAGCGCCCCTCCTGGCTGCTTTCATGGGCTGGCATTGAGTGTCTGTGGCTTTTCCAGGGGCACAGTGCAAGCTGTCAGTGGATCTACCATTCTGGGGTCTAGAGGATGGTGGCCCTCTTCTCATAGCTCTACTAGGCAGTGCCCCAGTGGGAACTCTGTTTGGGGGCTCTGACTCTCCATTTTCCTTCCACACTGCCCCAGCAGAGGTTCTCCACGTGGGCTCCACCCCTGCAGCAAACTTCTGCCTGGATATTCAGGCATTTCCATACATCCTCTGAAATCAGGCAGAGCTTCCGCAATCTCGGTTCTTGAATTCTGTGCACCCACACCACACATAAACCACCAAAGTTTGGGGCTTGCACCCTCCAAATAATGGCCTGAGCTGTACCCTGGCCCCTTTTAGCCGTGGCTAGAGCTGAAGCAACTGGGACAGAGGGCACCATGTCCTGAGACTGCATAGAGCAAGGGAGCCCTGATCCCAACCCACGAAATCATTTTTCCCTCCAAGGTCTCTTGGCCTGTGATTGGAAGGGCTGCGGTGTAGGTCTCTGACACGCCCTGGAGACATTTTCCCCATCATCTTGGTGATTAATATTTGGCTTTTGGTTACTTATGCAAATTTCTGCTAACAGGCTTCAATTTCTTTATAGAAAATAGGTTTTTCTTTTCCATTGCATAGTCAGGCTGCAATATTTTTTTCTTTTTTGAAACAGAGTCTCAGTCTTTTACCAGGCTGGAGTACAGTGGCATGATCTCAGCTCACTGCAACCTCTGACTCCCTGGTTCAAGTGATTTTCCTGTCTCAGCCTCCCAAGCAGCTGGGATTACAGGCATACGCCACCACACCCAGATAATTTTTGCATCTTAGTAGAGACAGGGTTTCACCATGTTGGACAGGATGGTCTCGATCTCCTGACCTCATGATCTGCCCACCTTGGCCTCCCAAAGTGCTGAGATTACAGGCTTGAGCCACTGCGCCTGGCCAAGGCTGCAAATTTTCTAAATATTTATGCTTTGCTTCCTCTTGAACACTTTGCTACTTAGAAATTTCTGCCACCAGATACCCTAAATCATCTCTCTCAAGTTCAAAGTTCGACAGATCTCTAGGGCAGGGTCAAAATGCTACCAGTCTCTTTGCTAAAGCATAACAAGAATCACCTTCATTCTCGTTGCCAACACGTTCCTCATCTCCATGTGAGACCAGCTCAGCCTGGACTTCATTGTCCATATCATGATCAGCATTTTGTTCAAAGCCATTCGACAAGTCTCTAAGTGTTCCAAATTTTTCCACATTCTCCTGTCTTCTCCTGAGCCCTCCAAACTGTTCCAACCTCTGCCTGTTACCCAGTATCAAAGTCACTTTCACATTTTTGGGCATCTTTACAGCAGTGCCCCACTACCTGGTACCATTCTCATGCTGATGATAAGAATTCCCCATGACTGGGTAATTTATAAAGGAAAGAGATTTAACTGACTCTTAGTTCTGCAGGGCTTCAGAGGCCTAGGAAACTTACAATCATGGCAGAAAGGGAAGCAAATACATCCTTCTTCACAGGGCAGCAGGAAGAGAAGAGCAGAGTGAAGGGGTGAAAAACCCTTATAAAACCATGAGATCTCATGAACACAGCATGGGGGGACCCCCCGCAATGATCTAATCATCTCCCACAAGTTTCCTCCCCCAACACATGAGGATTACAATCTGGATCACAATTCAAGATGATATTTGGATGGGGACACAGAGCCAGATCATATCACCAAGGATAATCAAAGAAGTTTCCATCCAGTACCTATGCTGTACTATGATGTGGTGGACATTTCCACAAGACTTGGCCCTCAGTTCCAGCAACCATCACAGTTATGCTGAGAAAAGAGATTTACCATATGACTTTTATACATGAGATAACACAGTCAACTCAGCCTTTGGGTTACTACTTAAAGATTCCTCTGATTTTAACTGGTTTTAATTACTTGAAATGGATATAACTAATAAAACACATTAAACATCCTCAAATAGCAGTTAAGGGGGGAAGAAAATACATAGGTATATACCTATGCCTATTGACCTGAGTAAAGACATGCATTTTACATTGTGACCTCATGCACATGTGTGTGCACACACACACTACACACACATGCACATAAGACTTACTCTTACTAATTATCTTATTTTCTAATGCTTTCTAGTCTTCACTATTCTATTTCATATTTTAAAATTTTATTGTGAACTATGAATTGACTTTACAACCCATTAATGAATAGTGTCTCACAGTTTGAAAAACTATGATTTAGTTGATCCCCATTACCTGTTACAGGTCAGATCTAATGAGCAGAGGCCACTAGAGAGGTGTTTGATATGAAGATGAAGTGGAGGGGAACCTGTCCAAAGCATTGGGTTGTCTGTTCACTCTGATGATAGTTTCTTTTGCTGTGCAGAAGCTCTTTAGTTTAATTAGATCCCACTGTCAATTTTTGCTTTTGTTGCAATTGAAAAAAGCCTTTTTCAAACACAGGATGGCACAAGGAAAAGCCTTGCTAACAAGATGCCATCTCCTCCGACAGGGGATGAGGCATGTACTTGGTTACACACCTAATATTAATCAAAGGAAAACAGAGCCAAAGTAGATACAGTCTTCTCAATGAGCACATGTTTGCGGGTTCTTTTCAATTAGGAAGGATGGATTGATATCATTATTGGAATCAACGGACTCCAGTTGATTAAAGGGCATTGAGCCTTCAGGGCATACAGTAGAGTTGTCTATTTCAGATGTCATCATTAGCTTTTCTTAAGGAACAAGGGAATCCTAAAACCTAATCTGGTTACAAAGAACAAATCTGATCAATGCACCAAATAATTCAACAGTTGTTCCTCAAGGGCCTTCTGTGTGCTTGGCATTGCTTAGCTACTGTGGGGAATTTTAGATAAAACCCGAGTCACCAAAATCTCTACCACTGCCAAGTGAGAGAGCAGAGACAAGTGCTCTGAAGTTGTCTGAACCTCAATTCTTGAACTTACAGAGTTAGTACAAAAGGGGTTTTAGTTTTATATTTGTTTCTAGTGTTTATCAATCTAAGAATTTTCCATTTATTTAGCCACCAATTTATTCAGTAAATATTTATTGAAGATGTTCTAACTGTCAAACGCTGTGCTAAGTACTGAGATAAAATGGTGACTGAAAATAGAGTCCCTCTATTTATGTCTAGCATGGAAGAGAAATATTATTAGAATTGGAAAATTACAAATGTGAAAATGCTATACAGGAAATACAAGAGACGCGTGGTGATACAGGAATGCAACAAATAAAATTTCCTTGAGAAATTGCACTGGATTCTAAAGTTAAATAATGAGTAGAAGTAAATTAAGAACGGCAGAGAGTATTTATATGCAAAGGCTCCGTAACAAGAGGAAGTAGAATGAGTTTGAGCAACCGCTGGCCTTCTTTCGGTTTGAGGAGAGTGCTAGGAAATTTGAAAAAAAGAAAAAAGAATAGACTGGGGAAAATACAGAGGCCATATTATGTTGAATTTATTGGCTATGTTAAGAGATTTTTTTCCCCTCTCTCTTTATTCAAAGACCATTAGTAAATTCTTAAATGGATTAAAACATCTTACTTAGTTTTCAAAAAGTTCACTCTGACAAAAATTTCAGAATGTTTTTAGGAAGCATAGACTGATGAGATGAGGAAACTCAGGTTTATACAAGTGAGAAATAATATCTTCTAAGGAGGCTGCATTGGAGATAGAAGTACTCTAGACAAAGTTAAGAAGTATAGAATCAGTTGGTGAACGTTTCGTGTGAGGTAGGGGGCTCAGTTATTTCCTTCTTTTTTATCCCTCCCTCCCTGCCTTCTTGCCTTCTTGCCTTCTTGCCTGCCTGCCTGCCTTCCTTCCTTCTCTCTGCTGTTTTTTTTTTATATGGAGGTACAATTATTTCAGAATCATTCACTGAAAATTTCTGTTTTTTTATGCATTGAATAATGACTGCATCATTGCCAAAAGTTAACTATTCAGAAAGAACTTACTTCCAGAATTATCATTTTGTTCTATTGAGCTCAGTGTGTGTTTTCACACCAATGCTACATGCTTTAATAATTGCAGCTTATTTTCTGTAATAACTGTAGTTTTATTAATACTATGTTGTAGAGGCCCTAAAACTGTCTGTTTACAAAATTATTTTGGCCATCCTAGGTAATTTGTATTTCTATACAAATTTTCAAATAAGCTTGCCAGTTTCCATGAAAACAACTAAAAGAATTTTGATAACAATTGCACTGAATCTATAGGACAATGTCGAAAAAATGTCCATTAACAAATTCAGTCTTTTAATCTTTGAACACATTCAGATCTCCATTTACCTATATTTTTATTTTCTCTCAACAATGTTTTGTAGTTTCAGTGTTCAGTTCTTCAGTATTTTATTTTTGATGCTATTATAAATGGAATTCTTATTTGCATTATTGGACTTTGCTACCCTATAAGAATGTAATTAATTCAGTATGTTGATCTTGCATCCTGCAACCTTGCTAAATGTGCATATCAGATCTTCTTCTTTTGTAGATTGCATTGGATTTTCTGCAAACAAGATTATTTCACCTACAAAGACAGTTATACTTCTTCCTTTCCAATCTCATGTCTTTAATTATTATACTTGCCTTTGAACTTCCTCTACCAGCCCAGTATCTACTAGTAGAAACAGTGGGAACAGAATTGTCTATGTCTACTATTAAGTGGACAACATGTAGGCTCTCAACATTATGTATTATATTAGCTGACATTTTTTTCCTTTTTGTTCGCAGACGCTCTTTATCAGGCTAAATTCTCTTCCATTTCTAGATTGATGAGAATTTGTTTTTTAAAATCATGAATGAATGTTGAATTGTATCAAATATTTGCTGTATGTCTCTGAAATAAGTATCTGATAATTTGGTATGTTGCATTAATTGACTTTCAAATGTTAATCAAACTTGCATTCTGGAAATACATTCCACAAGATCAAAATGTATAATCTTATTCTGATACCAGCATATTTGATTTGTTAATATTTTATCTGAGATTGTTGTGTCTATGTCTAGAAAGGATATTTAAATAACATTTTATTTTCTTGAGATGTTTGTCTGGTTTGTGGTATCAGTGCAACACTGGGCTCACAGAAATAGTTAGGAAGAGCTTCCTCCTCTATTTTTTGAAAGGTGTTCGTACAATCAATATTATATTATTCCAGAGTTGTCTGATAGAAATAATGAAGCCCTCTGAACTTGAACTTTTCTTTATGGCAGTATTTTGACATTACTAATGCAATTTATGTACTTATCATAGGTCTATTTGAGTCTTGTATTTCTCCTTAAGTTAGTTTTACTTGCCTTTTTATGAAATTGCCCATTTCATCCAAATTTTTAAATGTTTTTGCACAAAGTTGCTCATCATATCCCCCAATATCCTGTTAATTTCTGCGAAGTCTGAGAGACATTCCTATCTTATTACTCATTTTAGTAATTTGTATCTTCTTTTATTTTTGGTAGCTCTTGCTAAAAATTTATCAATTTTGTTGGTATTTACAAGTAATCAACTTATGTTTCATTAATATTCTCTATTGTTTTTCTGTTTTCTATTTTATTTCCTCTTTTATTTGTATTATTTAATTTCTTTTATATACTTATTTTGGACTCAATTTTTTTCTAACTTGTTGGAATGGAAGTTTAGATTATTAATTTTAGACTTTCCTTCTATTATAAGAATTTAAAGCTATAAATTTCCCGATAAGCAGTCCTTTAGCTGACTTCCATACATATCAGTTAGGATTCAAGCAGGAAATGGAAAACACGGATTAATTTTAACAACGAGTGCTTAACATTGAAAATTATTAACAGGGGATTTGAACAAGAGGATCTGTCTAGTAAGCATAAAAGAGGACTCCAAATAATACAAGAATAATGGATTAAAGATCAATCATAGGACTGCAATACAACACCTGAAGAAAAATCTCACACACATTCCAACCTCCAATCAAGACTTCATTGGAAAGGTCACATCCACAGCTTACTGGATGACTGACAAGTTGCTGAGATTAAGAGTTTGTGGAAATTGCTTAAATATTTCATTTGAGGTGCCAGAGAAAGCCATCTGCAGGGATGTTCCACACTTTAGAACTGCAGTATAGTCTACGGATAGGGTTCTAAGAGAGGCCATTTATCGATAGATGTCTTTCCAGTGGAACTTCACTGTACAGCATCTGGAGGAGATGCTAGTAGAAGTTGCTGGCTGCTGGAAGCTTCTGGATACCACAGAATCAGAAACTAGATCCTGGAGGAGTAATCTTCTGCAGGAGTCAGATGTAGGGAGAAACAGCCCCTGCAGAACTAGATAGTGAAGGCAACTTCACCCTGGAGGAGTTTGGCACAGGAGAAAAACAAGTTTTGTAAAAGCTGACTGTTAGAGAAAACTGCGTCCTGCAGAAGTGTAGCCCAAGAAAAACTGCAAGTGTTCAGGGGTCTAGAACTAGACAAAATCTTCTTTGCAGGATACTAGCAAGTGGGACGCACTGTAAACAGAACTATAAGAACAATTCCTCCTTAGCATTCTTTACTGACAGCCTTAGCATTGGCCAACGGGCAGTGGTGAAATAGTTACAAAGCCCACCTCCATTATCACAGAGCTAAACAAGGATGGCTATGACTTTCTATGTAATACATTAGAAACTAACACACAAGACATTTTGAGATATTTGTTTTTATTTTTATTCAACTAATTTTCCAGTTATCTGTTTTTTTCTTGACTAATATATTATTTGAAAGTGTGAATTGGGGTGGTGAGAGAGGGCATCCTGCCTTTTGTCAGATTTCAAGGAGAATTCTTTCAGCTTTGCCTATTCAGCATGATATTGGCTGTGGGTTTATCATATATTCAACATAGTATTGGAAGTTTTGACCAGGCAAATCAGGTAAGAGAAAGAAATAAAGGGTATTTAAATAGGAAGGGAGGAAGTCAAATTATCTTTGCAGATCACATGATCCTATATCTCGAAAACCCCATTGTCTCATCCTCAAAGCTTCTTAAGCTGATAAGCAACTTCAGCAAAGTCTCAGGGTACAAAATCAATGTGCAAACATCACTAGCATTCCTATATACCAACAGGCGTGCAGAGAGCAACATCATGAATGAACTCTCATTGATAATTGCTACAAAGAGAATAAAACACCTCGGAATACAGCTAGCAAGGGAAGTGAAGGGCTTCTTCAAGAACTACAAACCACTGCTCAAGGAAACCAGAGAAGACACAAACAAATAGAAAAACATTCCACGCTCATGAATAGGAAAAATCAGTATTATGAAAATGGCCATACTGCCCAAAGTGATATATAGATTCAATACTATTCCCTTTAAACTACCATTGGCATTCTTCATGGAATTAGAAAAAACTATTTTAAAATTCATAGGGAGCCAAAATAGAGTCCATACAGCCAAGACAATCCTAACCAAAAAGAACAAAGCTAGATGCATCATGCTACCTGACTTCAAACTATGCTACAAGACTACAGTAATTAAAACAGCATGATACTGGTAGAAAAACAGACATAAAGACCAGTAGAACAGAATAGAGAACTCAAAAATAAGATCACACATCTATAACCATCTGATCTTCAACAAACCTGACAAAAATAAGCAATGAGGAACGGATTCCCTATTCAATAAATGGCCAGTAGAACTGGTGACCCATATGCAGAAAATTGAAACTGGACCCCTTCCTTACACCTTATACAAAAATTAACTCAGGGTGGATTAAAGACTAAAGTATAAAACCCAAAACTATAAAAACTCTAGCAGAAAATCTAGGCAATACCATTCAGGACATAGGCACAGGCAAAGATTTCATGATGAAATACCAAAAGCAATTGCAACAAAAGAAAAAGTTGACAAATGGGACCTAATTAAACTAAAGAGCTTATGCATAGCAAAAGAAACTATCATCAGAGTGAACAGACAACCTACAGAATGGGAGAACACTTTTGCAATCTACCCATCTGACAAAGTTCTAATATCTAGAGTCTACAAAGAACTTGAACAAACTTACAAGAGAAAAAACCAAATAACCTCATTAAAAAGTGGGCCAAGGAAATGAGCAGACAATTCTCAAAAGAATACATTCATGCAGCCAACAAACATATGAAAACAAGCTCAAAATCACTGATTAGAGAAATGCAAATCAAAATCACAATGAAATACCATTTTATACCAATCAGAATGGTGATTATTAAAAATTCAAGAAACAACAGATGTTGGTGAGGTTGTAGAAAAAAAGGAATCCTTTACACCACTGGTGGGAATGTAAATTAGTTCAACCATTGTGGAAGACAGTGTGGAGATTCCTCAAAAATCTAGAAGCAGAAATACTATTTAACCTAGCAATTTCATTACTGGCTATATACTCAAAGGAACATACATCCTTCTATTATAAAGATACATGCACACATATGCTTTTGCAGCACTATTCACAATAGCAAAGGCATGGGATCAACCCAAATGCTCATCAATGATAGACTGGATAAAGAAAATGTGGTACATATATACCATGAAATACTATGCAGCCATGAAAAGGAATGAGATCCTTTCCAGGGACATGGATGGAGCTGGAAGCCATTATCCTTAGCAAACTAATGCAGGAACATAAAACCAAACATTGCATGTTCTCACTTATAAGTGGGAACTGAACAGTGAGAACACATAGACATAGGGAGAGGAACAATACAAACTGGAGCCTGTCAGTGGTGTGGGGAAAGGGAGAGGATGAGGAAGAAAAGTTCTTTGGTGCCAGGCTTAATACCTAGGTGATGGGTTGATCTGTGCAGCAAACCACCATGGCACACATTTACCTATGTAACAAACCTGCACATCCTGCATATGTAATATAACTTAAAATAAAAGTCAATAAATTTAAAAAGCCTGCATGTTTTTAAATTTTCAAATATTTGAGGATATTTCAAATTTCTTTTTGTTGTTGATTTTTAAATTTTCTTGTGGCTAGAAAGCATACCATATATGGTTTTCATTATTTTAAAGTTTTTCAGACTTATTTATGGCCTAGAACAGGGAATAGAGTATATCCTCAAGAAGCTCCATGTTAGTATTAAGTCACGTTGATTGACAGTGTTGTTCAAGCCTTCTGTGTCCTGATTATTTGTCTAGTTGTTCTATGCATTATTAATGAAAATAAAAATTTGGCGTATCCTATCTCTAATGTAAATTGCTTGTCTGAGTTTCTTTTAATATGTCAGTTTTTACTTCATGTATTTTAGGACTTTGTTGTTAGATGTTTATACCTAAATTTTTTATTTTAAACATATTTTTATTGACACGTATTTTCTCATATTTGTGGGGTACATGTAATATTTTGTTACACACATAGCACATAATGATCAAGTCAGGATACGTAGGGCATCCATTACCTCGAGAATTTATTATTTCTCTGTGTTGGGACCATTTCAAGTCCTCTCTTCTAGCTATTTTTAAATATGCAATAAATTGTTGTTAACTATATTCACCTACTCTGCTACTGAACATTAAAATGTATTCCTTTTATTTAACTGTTATGTTTGTACCCATTAGCAAACATCTCTTCATCCCACCCCCAACATTCCCAGCCTCTGATAACTATCATTTTACTCTCTAACTCAATGATACCAGCATTTTTAGCTCCCACATGAGTGAACATAGGTAATATTTGTCTTTCTGTAAATAATACTTCAATAAACATAAGGATGGGGGATTTTTTTGATATGCTGATTTCTTCCCAGTAGTGGGAGTGATGGATCTTACGGTCGTTCTAAGTTTTTAAAAAAAATCTCGATACCGTTTTCCATAGTGGCTGTACTAATTTACATTCTCACCAATGGTATATAAGAGTTCCCTTTACTTTGCGTCCATGCCAATATGTTATTTTTGTCTTTTTTATAGTCATTCTAACTAGGATAAAATGATATCTTATTATGGTTTCTATTTACATTTCTCTGATCATTAGTGATGTGAGCATTTTTTCATACACCTGTTGTCTATTTTTATGTCTTCTTTTGAGAAATGTCTATTCAACTCCTTTGCCCACTTTTTAATGTGATTATGTGTGTTTTTAGTGTTGAGTTGTTGAGTTGTCTATTCTGGATATTGTTCCCTTATAAAATGAATAATTGGCAAATATTTTCTCCAATTCAACAGGTTATCTCTTCACCCTGTTGAATGTTCCCTTTGCTGCATAGAAGCTTTTTACTTTAATTAAGTCCCATTTGTCTACTTTTGTTATTGGTGCATGTGCTTCTGAAGTCTTAGTCATAAATTCCTTGCCTAGACTGATTTCCAGAAGAGTTTTCCATGGCATTTTTATAGCTTCAGGTCTTACATTTAAGTCTTTAATCCATCTTATGTTAATTTTTGTATGTGGTGAGAGATAGGGGTCCGATTTCATTCTTCTGCATATGGACATCTAATTGCTCAGCACCATTTATTGAAGATGGTGCCCTTTCCTCAGTGTATATTCTTGATGCCTTTGTAAAAATTTAGTTAGCTGTAAATACATGAATTTTGTGTCCATTTTCACAGCAATACCATGCCATTTTAGTTACCATAGCCTCATAATATATTTTAAAGTCAGGCAGTGTGATGTTTTCAGCTTTGTTCTTATTGCTTAACATTGCTTTGGCTACTTGGGCTTTTTAATGCTTTTATATAAACTCTGGGATTACTTTTTCTATTTCTGTGAAAAATGATGTTGTTACTTTGCTACAGATTGCATTGAATTCATAGATTTCTTTGGGTATTGTGATGGTAATACTGATTGTCAACTTGATTGGATTGAAAGATACAAAGTGTTGATCCTGGGTGTGTCTGTGAGGATGTTGCCAAAGGAGATTAACATTTGAGTCAGTGGGCTGGGAAAGGCAGACCCACCTTTAATCTGGGTGGGTACAATCTAATCAGCTGCCAGCACAGCTAGAATATAAGAGGAAGAAAAGTGTGAAGAGAGAGACTGGACTAGCCTCCCAGCCTACATCTTTCTCTGGTGCTGATGCTTCCTGCCCTCAAACACTGGACTCCAAGTCCTTCAGTTTTGGAACTCAGACTGTCTCTCCTTGCTCTTCAGCCTTCAGACAGTCTATTGTGAGAAACTGTGATCATATGATCATATATAAAAGGAAGTTAGTAAACTCCCTTTTATATATATTTCATTGGTTCTGTCCCTCTGGAGAACCCTAATACAGATACTACCATTTTAATGATATTAATTCTTCCAAACCGTAAGTATGGAACAAAAACTAACACTAATGAAAGAAGTTGAGAAGGATACACACAAATGGAATGTATTTGTGTGTATCCTTCTCAACTTCTTTCATTAGCGTTAGTTTTGTTTTCCATGTAGAGGCTCTTCACCTCCTTGGTTACATTTATTCCTATGTATTTTAATTTCTGTACCTATATAAATGAAATCTCCTTCTTGATATATTTCTCAGCTAGTTCATTATTGATGTACAGAAACACTACTAATTTTTGTAGGTTGTTTTGTATCGTGCAACTTTACAGAATGTAATTAACCAATCTAAGGATTTTTTAGTGGCATCTTTAGGTTTTTCTAAATGTAAGATACTGTTATCTGTAGATGGACAATTTGACTTTCTCTTTTTCCAATTTGACTTTTATTTCTTTCTCTTGCCTTATTGCTCTGGCTATCATTTCCAGTACTATAGTATGTACTATGTCCAAAGGGCTCCAAGGATGTGGAGATGCAGGATCTGTTGGTCCCTGGAGCAGGATGCAGTCTAGTGGGGGTTGGGCTCTCAAAATAGCACCATGCTGCAGCTGCTTAGCACTCAGGGGGTGGGTGGGATCCAGGTGAGCTCCGACTCCAGGGCAATGCTGTCATGTGGTCGCCAGTCAGCTTCCTATGGTAGTCTCAGGGCCTGTGTGGGTTAAGGGGCTCTCTGCTGGCTAGGATTGCAGGAGTTCAAAGTGAGAATGTGAATTACTGGGGGTTGCTCACCCTTTCCTCATATTGGGGAGCCTCTCCCAGCTCCCAGCAGATCCCATCCAAGCAGATTACCTTGCTTCCCTCTCCTTGCCTTAGGTATTTCTCGTCACTTCCCTGTTGAATTCCAGCATTCTTTCTTCAGTGATCCATTCAAAGTGTGATGATCTACTTGCTAGTTTGATTCTTCATGGAGAAGGCAAGTACCAGATGCCCCTACACAACCATCTTGAAGACCACATACATTAATAACTTTTATATATTCCTGGTATATTGATACTATTATCACTGACTCTCTTTTACGTTAGCAATGTTTTTAGTCTTTGAGTCTATATTCTCCGATATTAATGTAGTCACTCCAGCTCTTTCACAATTACTAATTGCACGAAAAAATTACTTTTTCACTTTTATGCCAAGCCTATTTGTATCCATGATCTAAAATGCTTCTCTTTTTGGCAGCAAAGAGTTGGATTTTGCATTTTTATTTGTGTCTTTTGATTAGCATGTATAGAACATTCACATCTAATGTAATTATTCATGTGGTTGGGTTTAAGTTTCATTTTGCTATTTCTTTTCCATGTACCTCATGCATTTTTGTTCCTCTGCTCTTTCTTGATTGCCTTTCATATGTTACATATTTTAGTGTCCAATTCTTTCTTTCTCTGTTGATGTTTAGATATAATTTAAACAGCTTTGTTGAGCAAAAACTGACATAGAATAAGCTTAAAAATGTTTAAAGTCCACAATTTGTGAGCAGACATGACTGCATAAGACAAGAAGGCCAAGGAGGAAGCAGATGGGGCTGGCAGAGCCCAGAACAGGGCTGAGAAGCCAGGCCATGGAGAGGACAGACAAAAGCACTTTCAACTACAATTTCACAAACCAAGTTCCATACGTGACTTTACACCGACAGTCTTCACAAAGGGGATCAGATGGGAATTATCGTTCCCATGCCACAGATGAGAAAACAGGTCCTCCCGGGTGAAGCCCTTTGTCCAGGAGCTAGCTTCTGACAGAACCCGAACTAGAGCTCAGGTCTCCAGACTCCTCAGCTGATGTTTTCCCCGTTAGACCACTCTATGTTGTGCATGACTGGAGTCTCCTACCATTTCTCTCTTGGGGTAACTCCAAGTCCAAGCTGTCTCTAGAACCAATTTTGTTTCGCTTTTGTTTGGTTTGAGACAGAGTCTCACTCTGTCAGCAGGCTGGAGTGCAGTGGTGGGATATCTGCTCATTGCAACCTCCATCTCCCAGTCTAGAACCAGTTTTGTACCCAGCCTGAGATACAGGATATCCCCTCTGCTACTCTGTGTCTCAGAGTCCAGGTTGCTCTCCCTGCCTGTCCGCTGCCCTCTTAGAGGCAAGGCCCACTTCACAGAGTCTAGTGAGGAAATGGCCTTTTGGACATGAAGAACAGATGGCATTTGAAAGACACAGAGGTTTTCTTCTCTCGTAATTAATTTGGGGGTAACCAAGTCTGAATGATATGCCCTACAAGATTAGCTATGAGTCATGTCTCCGCCTCTGACCTCAAGCTGTGTGTGAGAAGCAAAAGAAACAAAAGCGGTCAACAGAGAGCTCCAGGTACCCAGACACTGTCGGGAGACACAGCCCCCTCCCCTTTGCCAGTGGATGTCCTTGACCTCATTAAAAATAAAAAGGCAGAAATCAGACCGGCCGCGGTCTCAGCCCTAGAGTCTGGAAACATTAGCAGAAGCTCCAAAAGCCACTCCGTTTCTTGGCCATAGACTTCTGGGGAGGGGCCAGAGAGAGCACGCTACATTAAAAATCCATCAGCCACAGAAATTATTTTTAGCAAATTGATGACTTCATGGAGAGCTGGGAATACTACACAGAGGGCTGTAAAGGTGACAGGCACAACCAGGTCAAATGGATGTCAGTAATT
Organism: Plecturocebus donacophilus; assembly: GCA_004027715.1. Classification (NCBI taxonomy): domain Eukaryota; kingdom Metazoa; phylum Chordata; class Mammalia; order Primates; family Pitheciidae; genus Plecturocebus; species Plecturocebus donacophilus. The sequence goes on from PVKP010016381.1 coordinate 32,581, forward strand.
TGACATGGCAAGCTGAGAAGTGCACTCGAGAGAGACTGCATTCACATCCCAGCTGTGCAGAGTTTAGGCAAGCTGTTTAGCTTTTCCATGCTCTAGGTCCCACATCTGCACAACTACATTGCAAGGGTCTGAAGACTGTGAATAAAATATGTAAAATGCTTGGGATAATATCCAGCTCTTCAAAGGCACCCAATACAGGGTAGGCAAGAATTGTAAACTATAAATCAATGTAAACATTCTCTGTGCTTCCTTAATGGTCTCCATAAAATTTCTGACCTGGAGGTGGAATGTTACTAGTCCTATATTAGGACTCTGTTTATAGGATTTTCTCAGCTCTTGTACTCAGGACACATGGTCTGACTTTCATAGCCTAGTGGGGAAAAGCACACAGCCCAAGTGTCTCTTGTAGGAGTGTGCATGTGTGGGCACTCTGAAACATTTGGTGGAAATAGGGGTAGGAAATGGAAGATGGTGGGGGAGAGGAGGAGACTGACATCTTTTATTCCCAAGCATCCCTGGTCCTATAGAGTCGGAACAAGGTCCAGTTGAAGACAGTGTCTCCACCCTCTCACTATCACAGTTCATTAACCAGGACTGATTTGGCTGTAAAAGTAGCCAACAGAGTAGCTGGGGACCCCTTATACAAAGCTGCTACTTTGATTTTCCAATTGGTTTGAAATCCCGAAGGCAGAGAAGCCTTGGCTAGGCAGGGTCCTGGAGCAACGTGCAGTTGCTACAGTCATTTGGGAAGTTAGGAGGGTTTAGAGCTCTCTCATTGTGCTAGGACGCCCTCCCACCGTGAGTGCTGACTGCTACTGCAGTGTGTAGAGGGCACAAGTGTTTGCTCACTCTCTGGGGTCCTGCACTGTTCACTGTTGCAACCCTCTGGTCTTCAATGGCAAGGAATTCTATTATAGTAGTTTCCTCTTATCCAAGTGGGAGACATTCCTAGACCCCCATTGGTTGCCTCAAATTGCAGAAAGTATCAAACTCTCTATCTATAGTTTTTCTTTTTTTTTTTGGCGGAGTTTTGCTCTTGTTGCCCAGGCTACAGTGCAATGGTACAATTTCAGCTCACTGCAACCTCCACCTCCTGGGTTCAAGCGATTCTCCTGCCTCAGCCTCCTGAGTAGCTGGGATTACAGACATGCAGCTACTCAGCTAATTTTGTATTTTCAGTAGAGATGGCATTTCGCCATGTTGGTCAGGCCGGTCTCGAACTCCTGACCTTGTGATCTTCCCCCCTCAGCCTCCCAAAGTGCTGGGATTATAGGTGCAAGCCACCGCGCCCGGCTTCTATTGTTTTTCTTATACATATATACCTATAATGAAGTTTAATTTATGAATTAGGTACAGTAAGAGATTCACAGCAATAAACAATAAAAAAGTAGAACAAATGTAACAACCCACTTGGATAAAAGTTATATGAACATGGCCTCTTTATCTCTGAACATATTTTAATATTTAATATTTTAATATTTTCAGATCATGGTTAACTGCAAGTAACAGAAAGTGAGGAAAGTGAAATAATGGACGGAGGGGGGGACTTCTGTACCTGGGAACAGAAAGGAGGGATGCAGATGTTTTGTTATTATGTTTATTGCTTTAGAAAAAAATACAAGATGATGTCTTAACAACCTTCACTATTTATTGTGCTAAGCATCATGGGGGCTAAAAAGAGAGACAGTTTCTTCCCTCAGTGCTCTTAGAATATACAGAGCGGGAGAACAGGGTCATTTGTTTCTTTCGTTCACATCTTCAGCAGTTCAGTCACCTGCCTGCACTTGGACATACTCAGCTGACAAGATTGTGAGGCTAATCCCACAACAGAGAAGACAGGCGGGATCTCGAGAGGAGGTAAGAGAGTGGGAGAAATGTAAATAATCTGTGGCCAGAGAGTGGACAGGTGCTTGGAGAACATGTCTGCAAATTTTTGATATTTCTTCCATGAACAAGGAACTCTAATTTCCCTTTCTTTGAATACAGGTCATCTTAGTGACTCACTTGTAATGAGAGAACCCGGCAGAAGAAACCCTGAGCAACTTCCAAGGTCAGGTCTTAAAATGATACGGGCTTCTGGCTGGTTCCCTCCCCGTTTTCGGACACTTGCCCTTGGAACCTGGCAGCTGTTGAGCTGACTTCCACCAGGCAAAACTGTTGGGAGTTCTGTCTAATCCCAAAATAAGATGTGTTAGTCAGAACTCTCCAGGGAACAGAAGCCAACAGGAGAGGGAGGGAGGGAGAGAGGTAGGTAGACAAACAGAGACACACAGACAGACACACAGACAGGTGATAGAGGTTGGGAAGTCCAAACCCTGCAGAATCAGTGGTCCGGTCTGGTCTGAAGAGCAGCAGCTGCTGTAGCACGCGGAGGAGCTGATGCCCCACACTGAAGGCACCAGGCAGGGAGAATTCTCTCCTACGAGGGGGAGGGTCAAGCTTTTGTTCTGTTCAGGCAACTGACTGAATGAAGTCCATCCTCATTACAGAAGACAACCTGCTTCACTTAGTCTACTTGTTCAAATGTTAGTCTCACCCCAAAGCCATCAAAGCTCACCCAGAAGAATGTTTGACCAAATATCTGGGGACCGTGGCTTAGCCAAGTTCACACAAATAGTTCACCATCGCCCAAGATGTATCTGATTACTCTGCTGACCACCAGATCCACAAAGACTCAAGACAAATCCAGCTGTCTGACTCCTGTGCCAAGCAAGACACTTTTTCTCCTGGATCCTTTCTCTGGTCACACTTTGTATGTGGTCTCCCTACCGTGACTTTGCTGTCAGTGCGTCACCCTGCCTGATCCACACCACTGACTGGCCAACGCAAAGGCAACACGAACAGAACTGACTTTCCCAGGACAGCAGCTCCTAAATGGAGAGGAAAGCCCTATCCTTGTAAGTGACGCTCTTTATGGTGGTGCTTGTTTCTGGCCAGTTCACAGCGGCGTCACTCACTCACAGTGAACCTTTGCTGCGGCTGTTCTTGGCTCAGTGCCCCAGTAACTGCTCTTTGCAGCTGGAAGCACTTAACCATCAGCCTCAGACTCAGGGTCTAATCCTTTCCTTGGAGAGTGACATCTCAGCTCCTGGGCCATAGTATCAGGGACGTATGTCAACTATGGTGCTTTCTCCCTTTTGACAATATATCCCTTAAACTGCCTTTCTGCCATATCCATAGAGAGGGGGCCAAATGAAACACCAGTGTCTAGGTTCATAACTTGCCTTCTGGGCACTGAAGCTGTCTCTCTCCTTTAAGCACTGGCCATCACCTTTTCCTTAAGGCCTGAGGTCTTACACTGCTGTTTTTTTCCCCAATACATTTTTTTTTTGTCACCCAGGCTGCAGTGCAGCGGTGCCATTTCGGCCCACTGCAACCTCTGCCCCCCGGGTTCAAGTGATTCTCCTGCCTCAGCCTCCCGAGTAGCTGGGATTACAGGCACCCACCACCAAGCCTGGCTAATTTTTGTATTTTTAGTAGAGATGAAGTTTCGCCATGCTGGCCAGGCTGGTCTCAAACTCCTGACCTCAGGTGATCCGCCTGCCTCGGCCTCCCAAAGTGCTGGGATCACAGGCATACCCAATACATTTTTAATGCTTGGAATTCTGTTTGTGAAATTCATTCTTGGTGAATTGGTCCATACTGTCTTCCAGATGCTAAGGACTCCTTTTATGGAATTGCTCCTTTTTCCCTAACACTGAGACACACTGCTCCCATCTGCCCCCATCTGCCCCCATGGCTCTCCACCATCCACACCACAGAATCCACTCATCTGACCTTGCACCACGGGCTGAACCCTTCTCCTGGGAGCAGCGAGCACCCCTAGGACTCGTCCCGGCTCACAGTGCCCACTCTAAATGCTGCCGAGTGAACCAGTTAGAGGATAGTGTGAAAAGCTTTTCCTACATGAGAAAAGGCCAGGTGTCTCCTCTGCCCTGTAGACTGACCCTTCCTGACCTTGGTTTAAGGTCAGCATTGCCCGCCTCTACCAACTGCCCATCTGAGCGGATGCACAAGAGCCGACCTCCCTCTGAGCCGCACATCTTCCCCTGAATCAATGCCTGCCAGAGCTGATGAGCATGAGCGCCTCCGAATCCTTCACGAAGGCCGTGAGGAGCAAACGGCATTTGTTTCCCCGGTTACAACCTTGGAGACGTGGTAATTTTAAGGTTCAGCCTGCTTCAGTTTCCTGACAGTACCCAGATGCTATGAGCAGGGAAATCGTAAGATGCCAGGTCACTTGGAAACAAGAAAGTGGCATCGATATCTATCAGTTATTCAGACCAGAAACACAGGCATCATCTTTGAATCTCTTTTTCCCTCACGCCCACATTCAACCCAGAAGAAAATTCTGCTGGCCTCGTCCTCAAAACAGATCGCAAATCTAACCACTCTCCCCTCCTCCAGGATTCCCCCTGAGCCTCAGCCACAGGTGCACATGTGTTCCTGCCTGGACGCCTCTCCCCTCCTCCAGGATTCCCCCTGAGCCTCAGCCACAGGTGCACACGTGTTCCTGCCTGGACGCCTCTCCCCTCCTCCACGATTCCCACTGAGCCTCAGCCACAGGTGCACATGTGTTCCTGCCTGGACGCCAGCAGCCTCCTGGCTGCCCTTGCTGCATGCACACTTGCTTCTGATGTGCTGTTTTCCACAGATGCCACGGCACACAGGCCACGCTTCTGCTCCCTTCCCTTCACGTCCATCTGTGGTCAGTGAGGACTCAAGGGACAAAGCCCCTGCCTCTCTGACGTCACCTCCTCCAGCCCTTCCCTTAGCTTATTTCCTCCACACGAAAGCATTTTGCTGTTACTCAAACTCTAAGATCCTTCCCTCTCCGCAAAGCTCCTCACCTCCGTACCTTCTCCCTGCATGCACCTTCTCCATGTCTTCACTGGGCTCCTCCCTCCACTTCAGTCGAGTCACACACGTCACAGAGCACAGCCCTGATCCCCCTGTGCTGCTCTTTCTACTAAAGTCCACGCCACCTGCCATGCCATGACCGTGCGTCTCTGCTTTCTTATGTACTGCTGGTGTCCACAACCACACTCTGTGCTCCAGGGGACTTTGCTTTTGCTGTGCTGGTGCTTATCACACTATGCCTGTCACACAGCAGCTACTCAAGGACACAGGCTGAAGGAATCGTGTATGTTTCAGGGAGATAGCGTGTCTTGTTCCCGTCTACAGATATCTGTAACTCCAGAAGTACTTGCCGACGTTCACTGTGTTCTCACGTCTGAGTTTGGTGCTGTGGGGTTACCCGAGATAGAAGAGCAGAGCTGCTGCCTTCAAGGACTTTGTCATTTATGAGAGGCACTCGCACTACCATGAGTGAAACAATTCACACGGCGCCTGAGCATCTTCTGGGGTGCTTTGTCCTCCGTGGCAAAGAACACTAGCCTCAGGAGTGCAGAACGTGGGCCAGGCTGAGGTCTGCAGCACGCAGAGAAGAGGTGGCGCCCCAGCCAGGCCTGAGAGCACCTGAGGGATTTAGATTTAGGCAGCAGGGCCGGCCAATGTGAAACATTGAAACAAAACGGTTACCTCTTCTTTCAGGTAGATGTCTGCCCCCACCCCCCCACCAAAGTTATCCAAGGCCCAAGAGGAGTTTCGACAACTGGAGAGCCATTCTGAAAAAGGCAAAATTAAATCTGTTTCTCATTCCACACACAAAAATAAACTCCAGATACATCAGAGATATGAAAGTGAAAAAAATAAAAGTATACACACAGTAGAAGAAAACATGAGAGAATCCCTCCACACCTTGAGTATCCCTTCACGTACATCTGTGGTCACTGGGGTCACAAGGCATGAAGCCCCTGCCCCTCTCTGACCTCAGCTCCGCCAGCCCTTCCCTTTGCTTATTCCCTCCACATGCCAGCATTTTAGTATTATTCAATTTTTTTTTGAGACAGAGTCTTGCTCTGTCCCCCAGGCTGGAGCGCAGTGGCACGATCTATCTCCTTCCTCTTTGAGTATGGAGGAAGGCTTTCTAATTATTAACAATCCCCATACAGAAAACCAAAAGATAAATGTGACCACATAAAAGTAAAACTTTTGTACAATAAAAGCAAAAAAACTAAAAATAAGCAAATACACAAACTACTCAAAATGGTAAAAACCATAAACAAGGGAGTTAAAGGCAAATGACCACTGGGAGAAAATATTTTCAGTATTCATCACCCAGTATTCATCACCCTTCACTAATACTAATACTCCTAAGCTGAAATATCTTTTAAAAACTAAGAGAAAAAATTGAAAAAAAAAGTATAAACAAATTAGCAAAGACATAAAGCAACAATGCACAAAAGATAACAAATGAAAAGATGTTCAGATTTCTCATTATAAGAGAAATGCAGGTTAAAACACCAATACTATTTCCATCCATTAGACTGGCAAACTTAAAAGTTTGACAGTGCCCTCTGTTTGCGAGGCTGTGGGGAAATAGGCACTCTCCTACATTGCTGGTGGGAATAGCAAAGGAACCATCTCTGTAAGGAAGATATGGCAATATGCAAAAAAATTACATATTCATTTGGTTTCTATCCTGGCAATCCCACGTCTAAGAATTTATTCTGAAGACAAACCTTCCCCCGACACAGTTATTAAAGGCCTAAGAGGGACACTATTTTCTTCATGACCTATTGTATGCACAAAAGCCAAATTCAGTTTGCTCACCTAAGACTCAAAGACAAGATGGTATAACAGAATCTCGGAGAGGAAACCAAAGCACAGCATTGATTCCCACGCTGTGTCTGATGCTGAAACTTTCTCTACTATGACCTCAGCAAGATATACCAGCTTCTGCCCAGGTATGGACAATAACTCACAGCTCCACTTTGCTTTTAGAAACTTCCCATTATTAATAACATTTTTCTGAATGTGAAATCCAAACCTCTCTCTCTATAAATTATACTTTGCTCCTTGAGGTCAAACAAATTAACGTTCATCAACTTAGCAGCCTATAATATAGGCCTACAAATATTTGAATGTAAGTCATGTTTTTTATGATTCTCCAGGACCCAGTTCCTTCACCTAATCATTTATTTAAATCTCTACTTTCAGGGCTTCCAGAAATGAACACTATACTCCAAGATATGGTAGAATGATCACCTTCTATGGTCTAGAATCACAAGGCAGTTTGGGACTAAATTCACTTGTATAATCAGGACAACATGTTGACCAAGATTAATGCACTTATAGTGAATCACAGCCCTATGATTTTCTCAGGTATTTAGCTCTTAAGCCATGACTCCTATTTCTGTTCAAATGGGTAATCGAAGTAGCCTTTATCCCTCTACCTTCAGTGAAGCCTAACACCTAACTTCCAACCCATGCTGATCACCTGTGATGAGCAAAGCATCACACTTAACATCATGAATGGGAAAAACGAGGAGGAGTGGAAGCAAAGGTTGAGGGGATGCAGAAAAGGCGGTAGCAGGAGACCCAGCAGGAGAACCTTCAGGAGACTCATGTAGGAGAGCTTACAGTTGACCCATGCAGAAGACCTATGCAAAGGAGCATGCAGAAGAGCTCACGCAGATAACCTATTCAACCCATACCTGACAGTGTTGTGAGAAATACAGTCTTTACCCATCAAAGGGTGGAGATTCCAGGGCTTTTGTTTTGCCACCACAGCATATCTATTCTATTCCAATGAATACAGTGGGGATCACAGAATGTGGACTGCATTAGTTCATTTTTATGCTGCTGATAAAGACATACCCAGAGTGAGAAGGAAAAGAGGTTTAATTGGACTTACAGTTCCACATGGCTGGGGAGGCCTCAGAATCATGGCAGGAGGCAAAAGGCACTTCTTACATGGTGGTGGCAAGAGAAAATGAGGAAGAAGCAAAAGCAAAAACCCCTGATAAAACCATCAGAACTCACGAGACTCATTCACTACCATGAGAATGGTATGAGGGAAACTGCGTCCATGATTCAATTATCTCCCACTAGGTCCCCCGCACAATACATGGAAATTCTGGGAGTAAAATTCAAGATGAGATTTGGGTGGGGATACAGAGCTAAACCATATAATTTCACCCGTGGCCCCTCCTAATCTCTTGTCCTCACATTTCAAAACCAATCATGCCTTCCCAGCAGTCCCCCAAAGTCTTAACTCATTTCACTATTAACCCAAAAGTCCACAGTCCAAAGTCTCATCTGAGACAAGGCAAGTCTCTTCCACCTACGAGCCTGTAAAATCAAAAGCAAGCTAGTTACTTCCTAGATACAATGAGGATATAGGTATTGGGTAAATACAGCCATTCCAAATGGAGAAATTGGCCAAAACAAAGGGGTTACAGGGCCTATGCAAGTCTGAAATCCAGCAAGGCAGTCAAATTTTAAAGCTCCAAAATCATCTCCTTTGACTCCAGGTCTCACATCCAGGTCACACTGATGCAAGAGGTGAGTTCCCATGGTCTTGGGCAGCTCTACCCCTGTGGCTTTGCAGGGTACAGCCTCCCTCCTGGCTTCTTTCACAGGCTGGCATTGAGTGTCTGTGGCTTTTCCAGGTACGCAATGCAAGCTGTAGTTGAATCTCCCATTCTGGGATCTGGAGGATGGTGGTCCTCTTCTCACAGCTCCACTAGGCAGTGCCCCAGAGGGAATCTGTGGGGGGGCTCCAACCCCACATTTCCCAAACTTCTGCCTGGGCATCCAGGCATTTCCATACCATACACCTCCTAAAATCTAGGCAGAGGTTCCTATACCCTAATTCTTGACTCCTGTGCACCTGTAGCTTCAACACCACTTGGAAGCTGCCCAGGCTTGGAGCTTACACCCTTTGAAGCCATAGCCTAAGCTCTATGATGGCCCCTTTCAGCCACAGCTGGAGCAGCTGGGATGCAGGGAACCAACTGGCTAGGTTGCACACAGTGTAGGGATCCTGGACACCCCTCTAACACACACACACACACAACCACTTTTTCCTCCTAGCCTCCAGGTCTGTGATGGGAGAGGCTGCCATGAAGACCTCTGACATGCCCTGGAGACATTTTCCTCATTGTCTCGGGGATTAACATTTGGCTTCTCATTACTTACACAAATTTCTGCAGCCAGCTTGGATTTCTCCTCAGATAATGGGATTTTCTTTTCTACTACATTGTCAGGTTGCAAATTTTCCAAACTTTTATGCTCTGCTTCCCTTTTAAAACTGAATGTCTTTGACAGTACCCAAGTCACATCTTGAATGCTTTGCTGCTTAGAAATTTCTTCTGCCAGATACCCTACATCATCTCTCTCAAGTTCAAAGTTCTACAAATCTCTAGGGCAGGGGCAAAATGCCACCACTCTTTTTGCTAAAACATAACAAGAGTCACCTTTGCTCCAGTTCCCAACAAGTTCCTCATCTCCATCTGAGACCACCTCAGCCTGGATTTCATTGTCCATATCGCTATCAGCATTTGGTTCAAAGCCATTCAACAAGTCTCTAAAAAGTTCCAAACTTTTCCACATTTTCCTGTCTTCTTCTGAGCCCTCCAAACTGTTCCAACCTCTGCCTATTACTTAGTCCCAAAGTCACTTCCATATTTTTGGGTATCTTTTCAGCAGCGCCCCACTTTACTGGTACCAATCTACCATACTGGTCCATTTTCATGCTGCGGAGAAAGACATACCTGAGACTGGGGAGAACAAAAGGTTTAATTGGACTTAACAGTTCCAGATGGTTGAGGAGGCCTCAGAATCATGGTGGGAGGTGAAAGGCACTTCTTACATGGCAGCAGCAAGAGAAAATGAGGAAGATGCAAAAGCTGAAACCCCTGATAAAGCCATCAGGTCTCGTGAGACTTATTCACTACCATGAGAACAATATTGGGGAAACTACCCCCATGATTCAAATTATCTCCCACCAGGTCCCTCCCACAACACATGAGAATTCTGGGATTACAATTCAAGATGAGATTTGGGTGGGGACACAGAGCCAAACAATACCATGGACCAAATGGAGAGAAATGGGTGAGAAGGCTATTTTAGATGCAGAAAATAACACGTGCAAAGAACTCAAAAGTAGAGCATATCAAAAAGAAAGAGGACAAATGTAAGCCTCTCCTCTGAAGTCACCCAGAACACTTTTCTTTAACACTGAATCTTCAATTACAAGCTGTAAATCATTTTTGCATATTACTAGTTCTGATGTTTTTCAGTTCAATGTGATGTATTTCAGGCATCTCAATCAAATATCAAGAAATAAAATGTCAAATGCTGACTTACTTTGCATATTAGATAGCAACGAAAGGTCATTGTTTGCAAAACCTGCTAACATGGAAAGGGCTTTGGACTGGGAGCCAGGCTATTTATTCTAATTCCAGTTCTGGTCTAAGGTCACTAATACATAACCGTTGAGCCATTAACGTGAACAATCAAGTTGGAAAATATCATGTTAATGGTTTCCGCTAGTTTTGATAGTGTGTACTTTTATGATTCTAACAAGGTTTCGTATTTCCTAAAGGTTGTCACACTGTATTGTCTCATGAAAGCTTAACAAACCAAGCTTGTTGAGCACATCCACAACTTTCTTGTGATAGTAACCGTTTAGATCCTTATAAAATCTAATGAACAGATATATGGGCAGGAGGATAGATGGACAGATGGAAAGTGTTCTAAAATCAAACTTAACTCTACTTACTAAGGATATACAGAATGTCTTGGGATATTATAAGAAGGTGTGACTCATGCCAAAACATTATTTGAATTGTTTGCAATCTATCCTTTGCTATACCATATGGAATGAGTTCTCTAACTTCGGTATCTGCTACCCAACGTATTTTTTTCTCATTATTCTGTCTTCAGGCTTCCCAATAGCTCCTGTTGTGCTATTTTTGGATTTTAAAACATTCATGTTCATTCTTTCCATCGACTTCATGACTTTATAGACTTTGATCACCTTCACTCCTCAGCCTGGTTTTTCTAGCTTGGAAACTTCTGTTCTTTGTAGTTTATCCTTATAAGACAGCTTTCTTATCCCCTTGATCATTTGAAATTCTCTTCTCTGGATCATCTCCAGTACTATTAAGTATTGTCAGCTTAAAAGATATAGAGGATGGGAGGGAGAGAAAACAGAGGAAAGTAAAATCAGTCATGAAACTGATGTTCTGAAAATATGAACATGTGTTCATTGCCAGTTGAGTGGTAGACCCACTAATGTGCTTCCCCCAACCCTTCATATTCTGGTAGAGTATTAGAGTTGGGAGCTCGCTTAGAGAGCACCCAGATTACTCTCTCCACACTTGCTCCATCATAAAGCCACCTGGGCCATTTGTTAAATGTAGATTCCAAGGCCCCATGCACTGTCCAATATGCTGGCCACTGGCCACCGGTGGCTGTGAGCACATGACATGTGGTTACTTTGAATTGAGTTGTGCTATAAGTGTAGGATACACAATAGATTTTGAAGACTAAATACAAAAAAAAAGAAGACAAAATAACTCATTACTACTTTAAATTGGTTCTATGTTGAAATGTTGAGATTTCAAATATAGTAAATTAAATATGATAATTAATTTCATCTACTTATTTTTACTTTTCAAAAACTATAGCTGCTAGAAAATTTGAAATTCAGTGTGCGACTCACATTATATTTCCACTGTACAAAGCTGGTCCAGACGTTCTGAATCAGAGCCTCCAGGAAGCTGCTTTTGCTCACCAAGTATTCCTGGGGATTCTTATAATGAAGGATTTTTTGGTTTGATTTTTGAGACAAGGTCTCACTCTGTCACCCAGGATGGAGTGCAATGGTGAGATCTCAGCTCACTGCAAAACCTCCCTCCCAGGCTCAAGCCTTCCTCCCACCTTAGCCTCCTGAGCAGCTGGGACCACAGATATGTGTCACCACACCAGGCTAATTTTTTGTATCTTTGATAGACGTGAAGTTTAACCACATTGGCCAGGCTGGTCTTGAACTCCGGAGTTCAAGTGATCTGCCCACTGCAGCCTCCCAAAGTGCTGGCACTACAGGCATGAGCCACTGCTCCCGGCAGTGAGGAGGAAGTTTTCAGAAACGCTCATAACACAATAAACTCATTAGACAAGTTAGGAAATTCAGGTTCAAGACGTTTTGTCACCTCTCCCAAAGTCATACCCAAACCACTAATGGAAGGGCCCTGGAATCAAACTCTAACCTTATCACAGAAATGTATTGCTGTTTTGCATACAGCTGTATCCCCAGGGCTTAGAACAATATCCGGCATCAAGTTTTTTATAAACATATGTGGAATGAATGAATGCATGAATGAATGAATGACAGGGGCCATTTAGCCACAACACTTGTGAAGCTAACTGCATAATTTCAGTACTACAACAAGCTGACCTGCTTTGTTCTGTTCTTGAGGTTGTAAACAGCAGCACTGAGCAAGGGAGAAAATAATACAATATAGGTCATCTAGAAACTAACCATTCCTTGAAAAAACACAACAAAGGCCACATTAGCATCTGCTAGGAGTATCTTTTTTGTTTGCAAACCTGGCATCCAAGTCACCCCTTCAGTGAGTGTCTGAGAAATGATTCGTGCCACTAACAAACAATCTTCAGGTTTTTTTTAATTTTTTTTTTAAGTCTACCATTTGGCATACTGCCTTCTCTACTGAAAATAGAGGAGAAAGGTTTGTTTGTTTTAAACTACTTAAGCTGCTCAGTACCCAGGGGTTCTGCTCCCCACTCCCTCTGGGGCTAACGGTTTATATGTTTAATCTCTTCTGTGTGCAGAAAGAAAAACAGCTTTGAAAGAAGTTACTTTTTGGATAAACTGTAAACATCCTCTGGCTTCCACATGTGGATGTGTCAGACCAATGCACTTTCCAGAAATCAGGAATGACAAGAAAACAACTGCGTTTGAATCACCCAACAATAACAAAAAACAAAACCTAATTACTTGCCTCATCTTCTGTGTCCTATAAGTCACTCAGCAGGCAGCACCAAGGAGGAAGCACACTTTCATAGCACCATTACGAAGTGATGGAGCGAATCTTCCATGTGGACAAACATTTAGTAAGACGGGAGAGTGACTCACAGACCTTTCGGCCCATTGTTAGAATCAGTCCCCACCTGCCTCTCTGAGGGCTGAAATAATCTGTTGTCATACTACTGCAGAAAAAGCTAATTGCAACCTCCATCCCCCAGCCCCTCTTGAGTTGCTCACAGGCTTAGCTTTAATTACGTAACACTGGGAGGGAGAAGCAGAAAAGGCCAAGTCTGTGTTCAGCGTCTAGGAAAATGGAAATTGGTGGGAGTTCGGTCACACGCCTGAGGGTCTAGGGGTCTGGGGAACATGTATCGTGTTACCTGGAAAAATTCCAGTACATATTTCCAGGGCTCACCCTAAACTCCAATCACAGTGTGAGTTCCAATAATCAGTATCTTTTTATCAGTTCTGGGGTAGGTGTGCAGAACATGCAGGATTGTTACATAGGTACACACATGCCTTGGTGGTTTGCTGCCTCCATCATCTACATTAGGCATTTCTCCTAATGCTCCCTCCCCAATCCCCCCACCCCCTGCTATGCCTCTCCTAGCCCTCCCACCCCCCGACAGTCCCCAGTGTGTGATGTTCCCCTCCTTGTGTCCATGTGTTCTCATTGTTCAACACCCACTTATGCGTGAGAACGTGCAGTATTTAGTTTCCTGTTCTTGTGTCAGTTTGCTGAGAATGATAGTTTCCAGCATCATCTATGTCCCTGCAAAGGACATGAACTCATCCTTAACAGTCTATTATAAAGACACATGCACACGTATGTTTATTGCGGCACTGTCTACAATAGCAAAGACTTGAAATAATCAGGATATTAATAAGGTCCCCCAAGGGATGCCTGTGCACATAAATGTTTGAAAACCATGAGTCCAGAGTCACGTCAACCACACCTACTTTTTTTTAAAGTGGAACTGAAATACATGGATGAATAAATAAGTGTCACTTTCTTTACCCATTCCAGTACACAGCGCTCTTTCTCCCAGCGTAAGACTCTCCTGCTGACACCCAGCCTGGCAGGACACTCTACATGGTAGCAAGTCCCAGAAGACAGCCCGGCGGGAGATCCCACATTCCCAGGTTCCTTGATCTGCGCCAGAACTCTGCAGTCTTTGAGATTCTGCTTCCGCCAACCGCTGTCTGAATCAAACACAGCTTGTGTGCTACCTGGACAGTGTTCTCCCCCTGGCAGACCCTCCATGGACCAGTTTAGCTTCTGCCATGGGCAAGCCTTCCCCTGCGCCTTGTGTCCTGCCTTTAGCCATGTTAGTGCCCACCATGGGTGAAGAGTTTCAGAGACAGAAGCCATCCAGGAGTAAAATCATGCTGAATGCATGCCTCAGCTGAGCTCAGAAGGTTGGGGGCGACGGTGGTAAGGGAGAGGAAAATGCATTCAGGGTGTAGGATTCAGAGAAGAGCTGGATGCCCATCGGGGGCAAACAAGGTACGGAAGAGCAGAGGAGCTGTGCTTCAGCCGCTGGGCAGGGAAGGCCACGGAGGAACAGGTGGTCGGTTGCTACTTTTTCTTCAAGTTCATCCCCGCCGCAACAGCTCCTATGGCTGACGCTTCCAAGACTGGATATGGGTCCGAGGGCATCAGGAGAGACGGTGCCTTTTCCATTCACAGGGAGGTGGAGGGAAGGCGCAGCCCTCCCTCCTGTGTCTCCCCTCCTCTTGTGTCTCTGTCTCTCTAGCTCTGTCTGTCTCTCCATCTCTAGCTCTTTCTCCCTCCTCTTGCGTTTCTGCATTTTCTGTGTTTCTTAAGATTCTGCGTCCTTCCCACTGAGCAAGGCCCCATCCCAGCTCTGCCCCGAACTCCCTCCTTTGCCCGCAAGTGTCTGTGGACCACCTGCCTCTCAGGATTCCTCTCCCCCAGGGTGATCTTCCTGAAAGGGATCATTCTGAAGCCATCCCCCAGGCATCCTCCCCTCCAGCGTCTCTCCTTGGGCCCACCTGGGGCCAGGCGCCAGGCCGTGGGTTCTGCACACTGCAGGGGAAACGCGTGCAGCCTCTGCGTGGTTTTGAGTCACCTTCCACTCATCGTGAGGCGGCCACGTGGAGGGAAGTGTCTGCTTATTCTGAACGCCCCTCAAAGGAATTTCCTTCCTCCGCCTTCTCAGCTGCGCCTTCTCATACATCACGGAGGTGAAAAATTAATGGATGCAGGACGCAGCCAGCTTCAGTCCATGCCTCAAGCAATGCCTCTATAACCACCCAGCTCCTCTCCGCAGCATGAGGCAATATGGTATTTTTGTTTCCCGGACAAACTCATCAGTCTCAATTGACTAACTTGTTTCTCATCTAGAGTTATAATTCGAGGTGATATTTATTTTAAGAGAAGCATGTATATATTGCCATAGAATTATGATGTAGTCGAGGAGAAAAATAGGAGGGAGTGTCTCACCTTGTCTGGGACAATTAAGGAAATCTCTTCTAAGGAAGGGATACTTGAGCTGAGATTGAAGGTTGGGCTCCTGGGTGGACACAGGGAGGGACAGGTGCTATTCTCGGTTGAATGTCACCAGAGCCTTCCCTGTCATGTTCTTTAGCTCGGATGAGAATTCAAAAATGGTTTCTAGAGCTCCCACACACTGGATGTCAAATTATTTGTAGGGGAAAAAAAGGGAGAATGAGAAGAGTGAGGACTGGATTTAATAAATGAATGAGAGAGAAGCCAGCCTGTCCCCAGACTGCAAATACACTTCACTGATGCCTGGGAGACCGCAGGACTCCAAGACAATGACATATTCCCACTGTGCTCTCTCTCTCTCCCTCTCCATTCCCCAACCCGTGTGTGTG
>PVKP010016382.1:0-48283 GCA_004027715.1 Plecturocebus donacophilus
CTCCTATCTTTTTTACTGCCTCATAATGAATATATTTTCTTAGCATGAAAACAAAGAAGCAGGGCAGGAGGCTCATGTCTATAATCCCAGCACTTTGGGAGGCTGAGGAGGGCAGATCACTTGAGTCCAGGAGTTCGAGACCAGCGTTGGCAACACAGTAAGACTTCACCTCTACAAAGAATATGAAACTTATCTGGGCATGGTGGCACATGCCTGTAGTCCCAGCTACTTGGGAGATTGGGGTAGAAGGACCACTTGAGCCCGGGAGAGGCTCACACTGCTGCCCTTCAGCTTGGGCAATAGGGCAAAACTCTGTCTCAAAAAACAAACAAAAAGAAAAAAAGCAAGAAAGAAAGAAAGAGAGAAAGAGGGAGGGAGAGAGAAGGAGGGAGGGTGGAAGGGAAAGAGAAAGAAAAAGAAAGAAGAAAAGAAAAAAGAAAAAGAAAGAAAGAAAAAGAAAGAGAAAGAAAGAAAGATGACTAAATGGGATTTGTGGACTGTATAAGGTTACAAATGGAAAATTATTCAAACTAAAATCATCTTTTTTTTCTTCTCAAGCAATTTTTTATTTAAAAAGTAGTCAAAGACTATATTTTTACTACCAGGACCCTTCCATTTCACATGCAACAATCATATTGAAAGCTGACTGGACTTTCAATGTGGACTAAAAATATAGCATGGAATAGGTACAGAATAGAATGCTAGAATTTAGGGATTTTGTGGATTCTTTTTCACTAAAGTATTCTTAGTGAATGAAACAGGGCCTTTTTTTTCTAATTATAAATAAATAAAAAAATATATATACTCATTGTAAAAGATTTAGACAACATAAAACACAGTAAAAAGGTAAGTAACAATCGTTTCTCATCTAAGCCTACTACTTCCAGTAATGATGGATGAGATCATTTGGATCAATTATCTGCCTGTGGTCATCTACAAAAGAAAGGGAAATATGAAAAAAAAGATCCTTATGAAGCCATTGGAGAATTAACAAGACAGTGAAGAATTACCAAGGCCAAGATCCAGGGGGAGATGGAAATTCAGAAGTGAGATTGCCATGTAGGGCTGTTTTCCCCTGGAAGCACTGCTGATTCTAGGCATTGCTGGAAGATGAGAGGCAGGTCAAATAAAGGTTAGACAGCTTTGCCGAGCTAGAAGATCAAGAATTGGAGTCCAGGACTTGCTAACAGTAGAAGCATTGATGAATCACCTGGAGTTGGGTTGGGACCTTCAGTGGCTGCCCTCTAGGAGTAAAGATGAACCAGAAATAATCTAGCCCTCAGTCTCACACCATCTTGGTGGCCCAATCATGAGAGAAAAGATTAGAAAACCATGATTCACGAGGTTGACCTAATTGACATTTATAGGAAATTGCATCTAACAGCAACTGATTGATTGCGTATTCATTTTAAGATCACATGCCACATTTACAAACTAAAAAGAAAATTTAAAAATAAAACCGCTTTTAAAATGTATCGTTGACATGTTTTTACGTCAGTTACAGAGTTTATGGAGCATTTTTCTTTTTCTTTTTCCTATAACTGTGACCCCTTTTTGGTGAATATGGTGCATATTTAAATATAAAGGTCCACTAAGCAGTCAGGAGTGTCATAAAGTAGGTCTTAAAGCTTCTTAGTCTTTTGCGTTTAAAAACATGTTTTTTATTTGCATGGCGTGGTGTGAGGGTGTCTCATGTCAATGTATTTGGTCACCTGCTGTGACTTCCTTCTCCATTTAAGTCATCTTGGCTTATTTTAAACTAGCAGGATGAATACCTTATCTGCAAAATTTGCTCCTGATTCCCTCTGGGAACCTCTGTCCTAGCAGACCTCAGTTGGGGTTGAAAGGTGGGGACAGTCAGAGACTGGGGTTAAGGATATTCCCATCCCCAGTTCCAGAACTGTAGAGATAAATAGTAGTAACAGAAGAAGGGTGGTCATGATTTTTAAAATTAAATTGAATTTATTTGAAATACATTTCTTTATTGGAGTAATAGATGCACATGATTAAATAATTAAAATGTTTGAAGGGTTTATAAATGAAAAAAAACTATGCTTTATCCTTTTTGCTGTCAAATTCTTTTTCTTAGAGGCAATGACATTGAACTCTTTAAGCTATTTCTACTGGTAGCTGTAAATAATATGACTACACCGAAATATATAGATTTTTCTATTGTATATGTTACATTTTTTAAATATATATTTTATTGTGTTTTAGGTTTTGGGGTGCACGTGAAGAACATGCAAGATTGTTGCATAGGTACATACACGGCAATCTGGTTTGCTGCCTTTCTCCCCATCACCTATATCTGACATTTCTCCCCATGTTATCCCTCCCCAACTCCCCACCCCTCATACATTACATTTTGACTTTGGTCTATGATAGATGAAGATTTACCTCATTCATAAATTTCATCCCCACCCTTACTGTCTTATCCTCTTTTCTTCAATTGCAACATTACCTTTTTTTTTTGGTCGCTATTCTTTATGTTTATGCAATATTTCATATTTGTTTATTCATTCCATCAATTATAGACAGTATCCCTCAACTCTCCTTTCCCTCTCTGCCTCCCAGCTTCTTCTGCCTTTACTTAAAAGCTTTACAAAATTAAGGCTGATTTCATTTACATTCGATTCTGGAAACATAATTGAGTTGTTTGCATTTTATCTACAGAAAAAGAAGAAAGTTGAAAAACAGTGCTTACATTATTGTAACTAAGTAAATATGATTCACCCTGAAATCATGTACTATAATAACACTTTTTGAATTGCTTTTTGTTTTTCCTGAGTTTCAAATGTCATCTTACTTTTCTTTGCACTACTTGAGTTTCTTGTATCTTTTTTTCTGCCCTCTTCACCCCACCACACATTGTATTGTTTTTTTCCCCACTCAGATCTTTCTCCAGGGGGCTTGTTTGATTGTTTGTTTGTTTTTGAGAGAGTCCCGCTCTGTCATCAGGCTGGAGTGCAGTCGTGCCATCTTGACTCACTGCAACCTCCCCTTCCAGGGTGCAAGCCATTCCCCTGCCTCAGCCTCCGGAATAGCTGGGATTATAGGCACGTGCCACCCCGTCCAGGTAATTTTTGTATTTTTAGCAGAGATAGGGTTTCACCATGTTGGCCAGGATGGTCTTGATCTCCTGACCTTGTGATCCGCCCCTCTTACCTCCCAAAATGCTGGGATTACAGGTGTGAGCCACTGAGACTGGCCTCTGTTCTTGTTTATCATCTGAACTGCTTGTTTCCTTCATGGTCTGGGACTTCCAGTCATTGCTTTCTTGGATTGATTCCACTGGTTTCTATGTCTCATTCTCCCTTTCTTGGCATTTTCTCTCCTTTCCCTGCAGAATAACCTCAAGTAAAATTCCTGAAGACGTGGTTTGTGGGACATGAACTTTCTGGGTCCTTTGTGTTGGAACATGATTATATTTACTGTTTGCATTTGATCTCTGATTTGACTTAGTTGAAAATCATGTTTTCTCTAAAAGTTTGAGGATATCTCATCATTGTTTTCTAAATTATGTAATCTCATAATTATTTTCTAACCTCTATTGGTTCATCAAACGGATGAACAGTTTGATTTTAGTTTGTTTCTAATTATTGGTGGTGAAAGTGTTTTATTATCTTTCAGGGTTTTGAATGTTTACCCTTAGTCTTTTAAAATAGTGAAGTGGGAGGTGTGGCTTTAAGAAAAATTTAGGGCCTTTTCCAACCTTGATTATTGTGGCATGCAGCTCTGAGAAACATACTTACATTATTTCTTTGATAACCTCAGTTCCTCTGCTCTTCCTAAAAAAATCGTAATAATCAGATGTTGGGCTTCAGAGACAGCTCACCCAGGTCTAACCCGTTCTCTAATATTTTTCTCTCTTAGTTTTTCAATCCATTTTTTTAAATTCATTTGCCTTTATTAGCAAATTTTCTTGAGGGGGTTTAACTTTGGTTTTTATTTTTTAAATCTATTGTTATGGAAATATTTGATAACATTATATATCCAAATAAATGAAAGAGTTAAGGCTCACTAAGAAAACCACACATCTCTTGGTCCTCATTTCCCCTATTCTGTGCCAGAACCATTACTTCAGTTTCCTCTGTTTTCAAATAGTTTGCTCACATTCCTTCTCTTTCTCCACTTCATTTCTGTCTCTCTTTCTCCTCCTTCTCCTCTACTTCCTCCTCTTTTTTCAAGTTTTAGAGAGTTGACTTTTTACTGTAGAAGATAAGGGTTTAAGTTCTCTCTCTCTCTCTCTCTCTCTCTTTCCTCCCCTTCACCAACTATCACATCCTTTCCATGCCCATCTCCTCTGTATTACTTATCCATTGCCACAAAATTCTACGTAACAACCAACCACAGAACATCAGTGGCATAAAGCAAAAATTATTTATTTCTCTCTCCATTGCACGGTTTAGATGATCTGTGTCCAGCACTTCTACTGGTCTAGACCAAGCTTTCTCCTGTTTCTAGGCGTTGACTGGCGTTGGCTACTCTAGACTGGATGCCACTGGGGTGACTTGGCAACAGGGGCCATTTGGTTCTGCCTTTTCTGTCATTGATCTTGTACCAAGTTACCTATGATATGTTTCCATGGAAATGAAAGAGACACAAGAGGGAAAGTCTATTTGAAGCCTCTGCTAACATCTCATTGGGCAAAGCAAGGGACATGATTGATCCCAAGATCAAGAGGCAGGTTATGTCATCCTGTTCATTATGGGGTTACACAGCAACTGTGAAGTTACGGGGCAAAAGGCATGAGTAAAGAAAGAGGTGAAGAATTGGAACCATGATTGCAGCTCTCCCTCTCTGTACATACATATGAAAACC
Source organism: Plecturocebus donacophilus (assembly GCA_004027715.1). NCBI lineage: Eukaryota > Metazoa > Chordata > Mammalia > Primates > Pitheciidae > Plecturocebus > Plecturocebus donacophilus. Next base: position 4,822 of record PVKP010016382.1, read on the forward strand.
CTACATCTTGGTTTGGGTTGGATCAATATTTTGTTTTTCTCTACATTTTGTTTTTTTTGAGAGTATTTCTTTATAACTTTTTAATGACCTAGTTCAATTTCTAACTTTACACACACACACACACACACACACACACACACACACACACACACATATATATATATTTTTTATTGTGTTTTAGGTTTTGGGGTACTTGTGAAGAACATCTGGCATTTCTCCCCATGTTACCCCTCCCCAATTCCCTACCCCGCACTGTCCCTCCCCTAGTTCCCCCACCACAGACCCCAGTGTGTGATGCTCCCCTCCCTGTGTCCATGTGTTCTCATTGTTCAACACCCACCTATGAGTGAGAACATGCGGTGTTTGATTTTGTGTTCTTGTGTCAGTTTGCTGAGAATGATGGTTTCCAGGTTCATTCATGTCCCTACAAAGGACACGAACTCACTGTTTTTTTATGGCTGCATAGTATTCCATGGTGTATATGTGTCACATTTTCCCTGTCCAATTTCTAACTTCTAAAATATTCCAACTTTACTTCTAAGATGTTGGACATTGCATCAAAGATTCAGCCAATTTCATCTTCCTGAACAAATCTCTCCAGGATGTTTCAGATCTGCTCCCGTCTAGACCGGTTACCTTTCACACTGACATGTGGCTGTCATCCTAAGATCCACATCCATAAGAGTTCTACAACAACCTGAAGAGTTCTACCTTCTCTTTTCTGACTTTAATCCTCTGCTTCTGGTAGCCATATTTTCTTCTTTCTCAAGTTTACCCCCTCATTTTAGTGATGCATATTCTCCAATAGCTTCCTGAGAAAGGGTCCACGAGAGGTATATTTTTTGAGACCTTGAATCTATGAAAGGGTTTTATTCTGTCTTCAAACTTGATTGACAGTTGTGAAAGATAGAGAAGTCTCAAGTTTTTGGAAACCTTTAGACCAGCACTTCACAACATGAATTACTGGGTTCTGGAGGAGTTAGTATTTGGTCAGCCCTAAAATATATTTTGAAGACAGGGCAGTTTGATAAACACTGCATCAAAAAGAGTTAAACAGATTTATCTACTAAGAACTTCTTGAAACTTTTAATGTGCTAATACATATTGTGCACCTCCAAGAAGGAGGATGTACTACATGATGTCTTCAAGCCTTATCTGATCATGGAAACTTTCTTCATGTTGCATGTAAAGGAAATAAAGTTTTGCAGAAGAAACATTTGGAAATGGTATAAAAGGATTTTGAACTTGGGTGCCCTAGTTTATGCCCTACAAAGAGGCAATTCTTCTTGCCCCACTGCCCTGCTCCTAGCTGCTCCTAAGAAGCCAGCCCTTAAAATAGTTTGATTACTATGGGTGATTTTCAGAATGAAGATATGTGCAGGTAGGAGGTGAATAGCAAATTAATAAACTATGTGTCCGACATAGAGATCAGAATGGAAGAATTTAATATCACAAATGTGTATGGTGAAATATCTTAAAATATTGACCATAGACCTTTTTGCAGTTTCTGGTAAGGGACTTATTCTTCAGTCAGTCTGCCTCCTTGACTTGAGGATGACAGGCACATTTAAAAATAAATCTATTAAAAGTCTTTTTGGGGGAAACACCCTCTCCCATTCCCAGGCCATGTGGTCCTGAGGAGGCTGACCTCATCCTTTGGTCGAGAATGGTTGTGTAACCTGGTCTTGGCTGATGAGAATCAGCTATGCGGATTTTGTGAGAACTATCTGAAAAAACAGACATTTGTTTTTTGCTTGGAGTGCCTGCAGTTTGGACATGGCAAGCCTAGGACTGCCAGTGGCCTTTTCTGTCCCTTTTTTGGAGACACTGCCTAAAGATGTAGCCAACACAGAGGGAAGGAAAGTCAAGAGCAAGAAATTCAAAGATTCCTGGAGACGTCCTTTGAAAGCCCGCATCAAATGACCCATCAGTTCCATATTTGGACTTTTCAGTTATTGAGGCCATACATTCATTTTTAGGTTTCACCTAGCTTGAATTTCTATTACTTTCAATTTTAAAAATCTGCATTAACAGAGTTACTCTGCCTCCCTTAGCCTCACATGCTGCTGGGATCAAAGGAAGCAGAAATGCCTTTTACACGATTAAGAACTCATTGGTTGTTAGTTTCCTTTTCCACACGGGTTTTATTATTATTTTTCCTTTACTCCAGAAAAGAGTGTTCTAAAACATGGTGGTCTACTGAGATTGACTAAGGAGCAAGCAAAAAGTCAGAAATCCAGGTTACCAAGTATTCCCAGGAGCTCTGTACGTTAAACATTGGGATGGGAATCTGATGTTGAGATGAAAAGTGTCTCAATGTGTGTCAGGGTGTTGAATGGGTAAGCCCGGATCGAAACAGCACACATACATCAATTCTACACGCTGTTTCAGAGAAAAATGGAACTGTAGATGTAGTCTGGCAACTTTTATGAGACGTTGGCCACAGAAGAAAGCAGCAGAGACCCTCTAGCAGAGCGAGGTGGTCCATTATTTGGTGGTGCATGCTGGCCACACACCTGTCCCTGTCTGCTTCTGATCTGCTCACAAGGCACGCATCTTTTTTCCCTACAGGCCAACTCACCTCATGGGTTTGTTTTGTTTTGTTTTTGAGACAGAGTCTTGCTCTGTCAACCTGCGATCTTGGCTCACTGCAACCTCTGCTTCCCGGGTTCAAGTAATTCTCCTGTCTTAGCCTCCTGAGTAGCTGGGATTATAGGCACCCACTACCACGCCCGGCTAATTTTTGTATTTTAAGTAGAGACAGGGTTTCACCATGTTGGCAGGCTGGTCTCGAACTCCTGATCTCAGGTGATCCACTTGCTTCGGCCTCCCAAAGTGCTGGGATTAAGGCGTGAGCCAACATGCCCGTCTACCTATGGGTTTTAAGTGGAATTTCTTTGGCTCTCTTTGGCATGTCAAGGAAGTCAAAGGCCTTTCATGGGTAGAAGCACAGTCTGGTTGGGCCGCCATCCTGTTGTGGATGCTGGCTTTTCTTTGCCTTGGGGTCCTTTGCCTACTACTTCCTCTAGTCCAACACACAAGTACACACACACGCACACACACACACGTAGGTACACACATTCATACAAATTCACACACACATGCTCATGCATCCATGTACATTTATGCATATTTACCCATGCATATACATGCATGCACCAGTGTCCTTCATGTTCCAGACTCAAATATGTAGACCGTTTAGTGATACAGCCCGCAATCCCATGCCTCACCGGAAAGTATCTACTGCAGAGTTTATCAAGGTCTTTTCTTCAGTCTCTCTCATTGTGTGGAAAGAATAAACTTAGTGCCTGGGGAGAAAGAAACTGCTAGAACTTCGGTTTCATCTCCAGAAGACAGCCTGCCTCTCCCTGGGGTGGTATCTGCTGTGTTGACTTTTGGCTCATTCTCTGTGAAGGAATTGTTTATTCTGAGAAGTAAATACGGGAAGACATACAGAGAGGAGAAGCGTGTGTATTTATGTGTGAGGGGTGGGGTTCAGTCAGAGCTTGCTTGCAGTTCTGGAAGCATCTGTGACATGAGCTTTGGACACTGGGAAGCATCTCAGGCTGGCAGGAGTGTCCTGAGCTCTCTTGGTCTCCTGGGATGCCAGGAGCAAAGTGCTTTAGTACGTCTCTGTGCTTCGTGGAGCTGAGTTCCGATGTCGCATTCCCTCTTTGACTGTCTCATTGCAGGCCTCAACACGGATGACCTTTCCAGAGACGCCTATCTCAGTCAGGCCTCTGGCCAAGGAAAGTGATCACCTCTGAATCATCCTCCAACTCTATCCCATTAACTCCCTTCCAGTAGCTATCAGAGCCTGAAAGTATCTTAGTTGCGTGTTTATATTCTCTACTTCGCCCCACTCGAATGTAAGCTCCCTGCGGTCCAGGGTCTGCCTTGTTCTTCCTTTGTCTCCCTCATATGGAACAGTTGGCGATGTGTCATAGGTGTTTGGTAAATGCAGTTTTTGCCGATCCACTGACCCACTGCATAGATTTTCTGAGGACTGAGAAAGAGCAGTTAATCAACTTAATTCTCTGATTTAAGAATGTGAGATACAAGAATAACAAACGCTCACTAATGTCCTCAGAAAATGCATTGCACATTCTATTATGAGTGTGATGGCTAACATTCTATATCAACTTGGTGGGGGTAGGGTGCCCAGTTGTTTAGTTAAACACCTGCCTAACTGTTGCTGTGAAGGTATCCTTTAGATGTGATTAACATTTGAATTAATAGACTTTAAGTCAAACAGACAGCCTCTCACAGTGTGGATGGGCCTCCAGCAATCAATTTGCCTTAAGGGCAAAGATTGAGGTTTCCTGAAAAAGAAGGAATTCTCCTCAAGATGGCAGCATAAAAATCCTGCCTGAGTTTCCAGCCTGCTGTCCTGTGGATTTTAGACTCAAGACTATAATAATCTGTACCTGACTTTCCAGCCTGTTGGCCTGCCCTGTGGATTTCAGAATGGCTAGTCCCCACAATCGTGTAAACTGTGTGAGCCAATTCCTTCAAATCTCTCTCTCTGTATAAATATGTATGACATATACACACATATAGGTATACGGTAAATGCTTTATCTTATTATTTCATTTAATCATTACTACAACCTTATGAATAGGCATTGTTTCTATCCTTACTACATAATATAAAAACCAAGTTTCAGAGAGGTTAAGTAACATAGCCAATATCACACAGCTGGCAAATCAAGGAGTTTGTGCTCCAATCTGAGTCTGTCCAATGCACAAGCATATGCTTTTATCATCATGCAACTCTGAAATGGCACCATGACTCAGAAATGGTTGTTGCCTTTGAAGGGCTTGTGGTGCATTCTAGGGAAGTATAGACAGAAATAATTGTAATTTAAGAGACAGAGATTGATAAGATAAAAGATAAGTCTTATGAAATTTCACAGGATAGAAAGATCAATCTATCTCCTGTGGATGATGCAGAGATTAATGGATAATAGTTTCAATCTGGGCTTTGAAGAATGGATAGGAAGGACTTGGATACTTGGAGCTAGAAAAGATGGTCGTTGTACATCTGTACTGTGAAGTAGAGATAGAGTTTGAGCCATACATTAGAGCCACATACAGAATTTTAAAATTTCTAGCAGCTGAATTAAAAAGTAAAAGGAAACAGACAAAATCAAATTAATAATAGGCTTTACTTAGCCCAACATATCATAAAACATTTCCATTTCAAAGTATAATCCATAGAAAATTGTGAATGAGGCATTTTCACATACTTTTTGCAACAGATCTTCAAGCTGGTATAGCACATCTCCGTTCAGCACGTTCTCAACATAAAAAATTATAAATGAGATATTTTGATTGTTTCTTTTCTAATACATCCTTGGAATCTGGTGTTTCCCTTAACAGCAGGTCTCAATTCAGACTAGACATACTTCAAGTGCTCAGTAGCTCCGTGTAACTGGTGGCTACCACATTGGACAGTAAAGCTGGGGATAGAGAGCAGGGCAGGGCAGAGACCAAGCAGCAGGGAGGCTAGGTGCAGGTCCCGGACTTGGAGAAGGATGCTCAGCCTGCAGTGAAAAGGCAGGCGGGGCTGGATTATGGAGAGCCTCGGTAAAGTGTTGAGATTTGAGAAACAGGTAAAGAGGAGCCACTGCAGTTGTGTGAAGATGGACGAAAGCTCTGTCTTAGGAAGACATCAACGTGAAGGGTGAGTGGGTCATGCAATGGCTAATGGGGATAGAGAGCAGCTGGAGAGCAATGGCAGTGGTTCCCCTGGAGATAATGAGGCTGAACCGAGGCAGGGATGCTGGGGATGAACACAGTGCCAATTGCCCCTGGATAAGAGTTTGCAGGCTTTGGTAAAGGAGAGGGAGCCACAGGGATATTAAGAGGGGACTCTGAGCTTTCCATCCTGCATGACTAGGAATATAGTGTGAAACTGGCAGCGCCAGAGAACTACTAACAGCTTACAAGAGATTTCATCTTCTCTCACTGTGGGATTTGAAACAGTCTCCCGGACCTCTTTCCTCCTCCTTGTTAGGGAAAGACATCTGGTTCTCAGCCCCTCTCCAGCAGGAAGAAGGGTGATTGTACTATCGAGCCTCGAAGAACGTCCCTGCATCTGCAGAGTTCCATCCATCTCTTATCTTGTTAGAGCTACGTGACCCTGAGCATCCACTGAACGCCTCTGGGTTTTGGAATCCCCAGAAGCACCACTCCCCAAGTGGTGTGGCAAGATAGCAGCTGGATCCTGCTGTCTGATATGTGTCTAATGATCTGCTATTATATGCTCAGTGCGTCTCTAACTGCTCTAATGAGCTGGAAGTCTGGAGGAGGAATGACAAAGATTTACAGCCTTTCCTTGGGAAGCTGTCCTGATGTCATGGGAAGGATTAACTGGACCAGGCGTGACTCTCAGCTCAGTGGGCTGCTGATAGCAACAGGGAACCTAAGAGCCATGGGTGACGAGAACCCTACGTTATCACGGACGCCTGCCTCGCCTTTGTTTATTTTAGATTGTGGCCATGCAGGCAGCTGGCGTGGTGTGTGTCAGACATACTTAATAGAGAGATAATTCAGGAATAAGAATGTGTGAGATGGTTCTAGGGCAGATGATGAGCGAGGGGTAGAGTCATTCCCAGGTTTGATTGTTATGTACTTTGTTATCTAGGGAAGAGCTCCTGGGGATTTCTTGGATGTATCTCCTCTTCTACGGCTCCCCTTCCCTTCATCTTCTCACAGCCTCTTTAGTTACATTTGCAAGTCTTGTCCTTCAGGTCTCACTGTGGCTCCCTTGAATGATCGATCTTAAACTTCAGGTTGAATCCTTTTCTTTTTCAAGGTACTTATTCTTTCCCTCCTTTTTCCTGTTCTTCTAGTTCCCTTCTCCACGTCCTTCTTTTCTGGACTTTTTATCTTCTGTTCCCACGTTACTTGCTGAAGTAGTACATGGTGAGGGAGGCTCTTCATGGAACCTCTGCTATTTTCATTCACCTCGTGTTGTGTCTTACCTGTCCTCTTACCTTGCCTATTTGCTCAGTTCCTGTAAACTTTACAAAGCCTTTTTGTCACCTTTTTCTTCCTCATTGTCCTTTGATCCTCTCCTCCCCCCAAAAAATCAACGTAAAAGGGTCTCCCTGGTGCAAGGAAATGTATAAATAGATCATCATCAAAAAACCCCCACAAAAACCCCGAAACTGTCCTTGTTGAAGGTGAAAAAGACCTTTAATAGGATCCAGACCATAAAACTATAGAGGTTAGCACAGCTCACTGGAAAACCTGACACATCAAACCAATATTTTCTTTCTTTTTTTTTTTTTAACTAGATAGTCAGAAATGAATCAATTCCAGAGTCTGAAATACTCAAAATTAGAAATGGAAGAAAATAAAGCACATGATTTGGATTCTCTCATTGACATTAGCCTTGTCTCAATGCCAAAGAGTTTTCAATAGTTCTCTAGGGGACTGTTTATCAAAGCCACAGAAATTGTCTGCACAAGAGCACAGAAAACTCCCCTCTGTAACAGCTCGTATCAAGCCCTCTGAATACATCTCTGTCTTAGCATTCTCCACAAGCACCAGGGGGAACTCTAATCGCCCAGCTTCCTCCTTATTAATCCAATTTGGATCAATTGACCAAATCATTATTCAAAGCCTTCTTTAACCTATTAATACTCGACTTGTATGGGCTCCTAGGATAATGAGTTCCATATGGCATGTGGTGACTGTGTCCACCGTGATATTTTCAGAGGAGTTCGAACTTGTGCTATGCCAGTTGGGCAGGTGTCTTTTGACCTCTAAGTGTCCTCAAGGGACAGTTGCCCAGGTGCCCTCTGTAGAGTCTTGTTCCCTCCAATATCCCTTGTCATGAGAGGAAGCTGCCCTAGCCAGGGAGGAAGGAGCATTTTTTTTTTAATCAATTCATTGCAAAACTGAACAGAATCCTGGAGCTGAGTTTCCTATTGTTATTGCTTCCACGGTGCTCTGCATGCAGACTACATTCATCTGCCTTTACGAGAGCACATAAAGGCGCTGGGATTCGAACCCAGACCTCTTGTTCTTAGTCTCCGTGCTTTTTTTTTTTTTTTTTTTTTTTTTTTTTGAGACAGGGTCTCGTTCAGTCCCCAGTCGCCAGGCTGGAGTGCAGTGATGGGATCTCGGCTCACTGCAACCTCTGCCTCCCGGGTTCAAGCAATTCTCCTGCCTCAGCCTCCCAAGTAGCTGAGGTTATAGGTGCACGCCACCACACCCAGCTAATTTTTGTATTTTTAGTAGAGACGGAGTTTCACCATGTTGGCCATGATGGTTTCGATCTCCTGAACTCATGATCCGCCCGCCTCGGCCTCCCAAAGTGCTGGGATCACAGGCGTGAGCCATTGTGCGCAGCCGTCTGTGCTGCTCTTTACTGGCCACAGGACCTTAAGCAAATCATTGAATCCTTCTGAGTCTTAGTTTCTCATGTGCAAAGTGGATGTGTAACACCTGCCCAGTTTACTTCTGAAAGTACCTGTGAGCAGTGAATGAGATGGGGGAGTGTTTAGAAATGGTAATGTGCGACACACAAACGTTGGTATTGTTATCATCACCCTTTGCAAAGGTGACTGTCGGATCCTCTTTCTGCAGGAAGGTGGCCCGAGGTCTCCCTTGCGTCTCTCTTCTTGGCCCCTCCCTGGCCTTCCTGTTTGTGTCACCATCATTGGGAAACTCTCTTTTTAAGTGTGGGCTGCAGTCGTCCCCGAGGCTGATTATTTCATTCTAGAGTGAAGGCATTTCCAACCCCGCCTTAATCACCTTTGAGCAGAGAGGGTTAGACCAACACTGTGAAGACAGATCTTGCAGGCTGGGAAGAACTCAGACCATGAAGGGCGGGGGTCATTTCCACAGGTGGTTTTTCAGAGGAGCCTAGAAATAAAAGCTGGTTGGGGATATCTGCCCCAACAGAGATGGGACAACTGTGTCAGAGAAAACTGGGCCATGGTACTGTTTCTGATTCCAGCAGGCATTCAATTCTTGACACATGGTTTTTCTTTTTCATGAAATGCCATTCCTTTTTGGTTATACGTTTAAAGTGTTTTGTATGCTTTATGAACATGAGCTTTTAGTCCTGACTACAGCCTTTCGGTGGAGGTATTATTGTGTTTTCCATCTTGCAGATGAGGAAACTGAGGTGCTGAGGCGAGGCAACTTCCCAACGCCACCTGATGATGGAGTTGGTATTCCAACACACCTTTGTCTAATTCTACAGTCCATGTGATTATCCACGAAAGGGAAGTCGTCTGTGAGGGGAACTGGGAGAGTCACCGCGAGACTTCCAGCTTTCAGTGCTTCACGTGCTCCTGACCTCAAGAATGGCTTCTAAATTGCAAAACAAATAACCAAAGGAATATTGCAACTGGGGAAAACCCATGCTCATGCTGCAAGGCCAACCACATGCAAAAAACACTGAAGAATTTCCCCAACACAGGATTTGACAAGATCAGACAATCTCTTAGGTCCATGCCTCCATATCACCCCAGAGTGCTGGCTGGGGGGTTAGTTGGCACAGGCAACAGAAGCCACGTTGGCGACTGGGTGAATGAGGTAGAACGAGGTTCTCTCATGGTGCCGCTCTTTTTCTCCTTTAGCATTGCTCTTTTTCTTTTTTTAAAAACAGAGTCTCCCTCCGTTGCCCAGGCTGGAGTGCTGTGGCACCATCTCAGCTCACTGCAACCTCTGCCTCCTAGATTCATGCCATCCTCCTGACTCAGCCTCAGAAGTAGAGGATTACAGGCGCATGCCACCATGCCAGGGTAATTTTTTGTATTTTTAGTAGAAACAGAGTTTTACTATGTTAGCCAGTCTGGTCTTGAACTCCTGACCTCAGGTGATCCACCCGCCTTGGCCTCCCAAAGGGCTGGGATTACAGGCATGAGCCACCACGCCCGGCCTGCTTTGTGGATTCTTTTGATCAGAAGACTTGTGTCTTAAAGTGGTGGGAAATATTTTGAATATGTATATTTTTTTGATAATTTATATCCAGACTGCTTTCTAGGTTTATTTTTATTTGAGCTCCTTATTACAGGATATTGGCTTCCCAAATGGAACCTCTGGTTTTTGTTGTGTTTTTCAACTTTTCGTTCTTATTGGCTATTTCTTTATTTATTTTTGGTTGTACCCTAAGGGAGAGTTTCTCAACTTACCCATCTCTTCTTTGAATCGAAAAAATATTTGACTCTTAGATTTTAAACTTTCATGTTTTCTTGTTCTCTAGTTGCTTCATTACTCTTGTTGTTGGTTTGCTTTTGTTTTTAAATTTTTTTGAGACGGAGTCTCCCGCTGTTACCCAGGCTAGAGTACGATGGTTCGATCTCTGCTCACTGCAACCTCCACCTCCCGTGTTCAAGGGATTCTCCTGCCTCAGCCTCCCAATTAGCTGAGACTACAGGTGCATGCCATCACACCCAATTTTTTGTATCTTTGGTAGAGATAGGGCTCCACCATGTTGGCCAGGCTGGTCTTGAACTCCTGACCTCACTGCTTGCCTCAGCCTCCCAAAGTGCTGGAATTATAGGCGTGAGCCACAGCGTCCAGCACTAGCTGTTTCTTTCTTGTATCCTCTTATTCTTGTTTCATGGAGGCAATCTTATTTCTGTAAGGATATTCATTATGGTTTTTCTAGTAAGTTTTCTTTTGCTTCCTGTGTTGTCTCTGTTTTCTCTAAGTTTGTGCTTTGTTTTCTAAAAATGATTTCTTGTTTGGACCTTTGTCTTTAATACTAGTAGCCTTCCTCAAACCTGGAGTGATCTTGGCCTATCTATTTCAACTTAAGAACAAAGCGTTAAGAAATGAACGGTGAGGTCTTTGCAGATTTCACTGGTGGCCTTCATCATGGGACCGTAGGCTGGTGATCCTGCTCCCTAGTTGGTCAAATGGAAATTTCTTTCCTTGATGCTGTTCGGCTTCTCCAGGGAAAAATCCTCTGTCCTCCTTTCTGATGGTAAAGGCTCAGATCTTCGGAAACAGGGAGTTGAAGGCCTCAGTGTAAATTCAACTTAATTCCCTTGTTCTCAGGCCTGCCCCTCCTCCCTGCCCTCTACTCTGCCTGGATCCTTGTGTCAGGAACTTTAATGGTTCAGTTTCTCTGAGGATAGGCCTCTGGCATCCCATAGGGGTTAGTGTGTGGGTACGCTTGCTGAGCTGCAGGGAGTGGGGGTGGGGACGTGTGGTCTAATCACCCTGTGCACAGAGTATCAGTCAAGCATTTCTAGCCTTTCCCTCACCCCAGCTTTTCCTGGCACCCAGTGCCTCCTGAACCTTTCTGTTCCATTGGGTGAATCAGCTCATTTTGAATTGGCGTCCTCCTCTGAAGAAAACAGAATTAAGTTCGCACTGAAAATAGAATAAAGTTCCCACTGACCTGTTAAGTCAGTTGCCCTCTCTTTCTCTTCTGTCTTCCAAAACTTATAGGATCTTTTTTTTTTTAATGCCTTCCAGCCTATTTTGTTCTTGTAGGCTTATGCTTTTATGTATTTATTTATTTATTTTAGATTTCTTTCCTTCCATTAAATAAGATTTTCAGAGAGAGGGTGGATAAACATGTGAGTTCAATCTACCGTGTTTCACAGGCAGCCACTGTAGACCTGTGAACAGAGCTGTGAGATGATGAAAGTCAGAAATGTGTTGAGCAGACTGATCTGCAGGTGGCTTGTTAGAGACGTTAGGGAGGGAAGTGACTGTTGGCAGGGGGCCAGCCTGAAGGTTTCTGTAGATCCTGATGAGGAATGATAAGTGAAAGGTGTATGAATTTGGGTGGGTGTCTGTCGGATCTGCAAACTGGGAAACAAAGGGAAGGATCAGATTTGAAAAGGCATCCGATGTCCCACTGGATAGATCTGGCTCTCTTCTTTCTCCCTGTCTTTTAAAGTATGTGCTATATTGGCGTATTTTGCCCTTCATTTCTTTCTTTCTATACCTTTTATTTCCCTACAGGCCTGGGGCAAATGTTTGTTTTTATTCAGCTATGTTCTAAACAAATCTTTCTTAATCTTTAAGATGCATAAGAATCACATTTGAAAAATGCAGATTCAGATGTATAGGCCTGAGTTGGGGCCTGAGATTCTGCATTTCTAGCAAACTCCTGAATGATGCAGATGCTACTGGTCCACGTGGTTCTGGAAGGAGGTTTGAAAACCCAGAAAAGCCAAAGCTGGAAAGGCATTTCACCTAGAGGCACCTCCCAGCCCTAACTCTTTTTCTTTGAGACAGAGTCTCGCTCTCTCGCTCTGTCACCCAGCCTGGAGTACAGTGGCATGATCTCAGCTCACTGCAATCTCCACATCCTGGGTTCAAGCAATTTTCCTCTCTCAGCCTCCTGGGTAGCTGGGATTACAGGTGTGCGCCACCATGCCCGGCTAATTTTTTGTATTTTTAATAGAGATGGGGATTCACCGTGTTGTCAGGCTAGTCTCGAACTCCTGACCTTGTGATCCACCTGCCTCGGTCTCCCAAAGTGCTGGGATTACAGGAGTGAGCCACTGCACCCAGCCTCAGCCCTAACTCTTGTACCTGTTTCCTTCTCATCCTCTGTCCTCGTGCAGGCTTTGGCTGACTTAGGTTGGCTTTTTGGAGGGGATGGAGCATTTCCTGAAATACTTCATGCTAAGGGCTGATCTAGAGGAGAGGGGCTCCCTAAGCCCCTACCACAGTAACATGCTGCCCTGGGAATGGACGATGGACTGCTCCCCACACCCTGGGCACCCGAGGACCAGGCACCATTTGTAGAACAGTCTGCAGCTCCCAAAGTGCCTCTCTCATCTGCAACGTTGCTTTCTGCTTTTCCTGTTGGTCTTGCCCCAAGCCCATTCCCAGTAGGGAATCAACTAGATAAATGGATAGAAGGAACCGGTTGACTCGGTTTGTTACAGTAGTTTAAATCCCAACATTCAAAAGTTAGGTGGATTACCTCTCAGTTTCTTTTAACACAGTAAACTAGCAGCATTGAATCGGACAAGAAAGAGCACAAAAGAAGGAGTCTGTTTGCTTTACATGAAGGGACAGCACATGAAGCCAAAGTGACCTAAGGTGAATTTTCCAGAATGAGCATTTGCTGTTTTCATTTGCCTAATGTAATTCCACTTTTGCTTATTCAGCGGGGATTTCATTTGTCTGATGTGGTTTTATAAGAAGCACAAGAAGTGGGTGAGGAACAAAAGGAAAAACTAGCTTGTTCTTTATAACTTAGTCTGATTTGTTTACAGTGAAGGTTATGAGGATTTTTAAATGCAATTTTCCCCGCTCGAAAACCTGGGATGAGTTGTGACAATTTGGACATGATTTAGCCTGGATCAGTTCAGAGTAGATTATTTCTGGATGGCGTAGTCCGTGGGGGGTGTATCTATCTCCAGCTTCCTGTGGCGGGGCCGAGGGGATGCCTGCAACATCCTGGATCTTTGCCTTGATGTTATCAATGGGGTCACCGAATACAACTTCCAAGGACGATGATGTCTTATTAGGACAAGTGAATCCCAGTAATAAGATCCCAGTTTGGTTTTATATCTTGCCCAACCTCCTGCCAAAACTCAGACACAACTAAAAAAGGCTATTTCATTACATCAACAAAAACAGCATGTGCAAGTTTTGAAGAGTTCACCATGGAGGAATTCAAATGAATCTCTAGATTATGTGGCTCTCTCTGTAATTACTTATTCCACAGAGGTTAGGGAAAAGAGACCCAGAGTGAGGAAACGGATGTATAATAATTGGCTTGCAGGTTTGCTCACTGTTATTTGGTACAATATTAACATCCCTTTATGTTTCTTAAGCATTTGCCTGACTGTGTTTTCTCAGCAGGGTGGTTGGAAAGGCTGATGGGATCTCGAAGTGCCTCGCTGGACTTGGGAGTTGGAAGCAGCTATAAATGGGGACATTTGCTTGGCTCACTGGCTAATGAGTGAAGGATCGCCAAGAGAAATAACATTTCAGCGGAATTTCCTTAATGATTGGCACAGTTCATTAAGAGAAGAAACAAAACTAGAGATACCCTTGGGGAGAGGCTGGGGGATGGGAGGGTCAGATCACGGAGGTAGGAGTCCTGCTTCAAAGGAATGTGGCTTTCACACAATTAGGTGTTTGAAGGAAGACAGAGCTTGGACACTGCTGAATAATTTTGGCTAATTGAGATTTGCATGGGTCAAAGACCAGAGGTCTTGCTGCTGTTAAAGTAGGATGACATCCTTTACAGGATCCTCGGATGAACAGTGGCCCTTGTGTGCCTCAGGACAATGGAGAGTGGCGTCTCCCTGACAAAGAACAGCTTTCATGGGAGACGCCCTTCCACCTTTATCCCAGCTGCGGATTCTCCATGGTGGGTCTGATGGCCTCAAACTTACCTAAGCAGACTCACATCTAATAAGGCTCCATGGCCATCCTTCTCTGGGAGTGAGAACTAATGATGCCTCTATCCTCTGCTGTTGTGTGTCCGTCAAGGGTACTACCATTGTAAGACGTGCTTCTGAGATGCAGAGAGGCTGCCATGAGAGCACTCACCATTCCATGTTTTGGTTGTGAGAAGGGCTGACCACTGCTTTACATGTTTTACTACAGAGAGTACGGATTTTTGTCTAGTGATACTGGTGTGCAATTGATTCATAGTCATTAGAGATGCATTGCTATAAAGAAATATCTGAGACTGGGTAATTTACAAAGAAAACAGGTTTAATTTGCTCACAGTTCTATAGGGTTTACAGGAAGCATGGTGCTGGCATCTGCTCCAGCTTCTAAGGAGACCTCAGGAAGCTTACAATCCTGGCAGAAGGTGAAGTGGGAACAGGTACCTTACATGGCAAAAGCAAGAGGAGGGGGAGAGATAGAGAGAGAGAGAGAGAGAGAGAGAGAGAGAGAGAGGAGGTGCCACACACCACATACCTTTACCACCAGATCTCCAGTGAACGAAGTGAGAACTCACTCATCACCAAAGGGATGGCCCAAGCCATTCATGAGGGATCCACTTCCATGATCCAAACACCTCCCACAAGGCCCCACCTCCGACACTGGGGCTAACAATTCAACATGAGATTTGGTGAAGACAAGTGTTCAAACTATAATACTCTCTCCAGGGATGGGAAAAACACTAAGATCACAAGTACCAGTGAGGCCAGGGCCAACCCGTGCAGCACCGTTGTGTGTATTGGAAAAAGGTGCCCCTTCCACCTGGTGGGTGCACACCTGCACCATAGCTTGGCAAGCTGAGTGCATGCTGGATTTCAGATACTACTTGCCCCTGTGGTCAGGCATTCTTGTGCAGGGCACAGTCCACACAGTTGTGCACAATAGCCCTGGCTACCAGATCTGAAGTGCCACAAGACTGTAGAAAGTCTTGTGCCAATCATCAATTGTTGTCGATACCACTAAAATGCACATTGTTTCCACCACAAATTTCCTTTGGGTCCTAAGAGGCCCAGAAATCTCTGACATGGCCGGAGTTCTCTGTAGTATACTGGAGTTCCTCTGGGTTCTGGCTTCTTATGTAGGCTCAGGTCCAGGCCCCTGGAGGAGCTGCATGCCTCATCCTCTCCAGGGGAGAACCCAAACATGTGTTTCTCCTGTCTCGCTTTCTGTCTTCCTTTATCTGGACACTTAACCTCTTCCACAAGTTGAGTATCATACAAGACAGAAAGAACTGCCACTTGAGATGACCCCCCTTTCTAATCCCCACCGCAAGGAAAGAAATGTTGGTTACCAACTAGCCATGAAATGGGAAAAGATACAGGGAAAGCAAAAGCAAATTCATATTTCAAAGCATCACTTGCTCCATTGACACTCACACCCCAAATTTTCCTCAAGGAGTGGTGAAGTGAGACCTTGTGCTTTCTTGAGACAAATGAGCAGCCTGAGATCTTCTGAGTTGCCCCGGCCTCCTTCTTACACGGAGCATGAAGAGCTTTATGAATGGTTTGTGGCTCTTCTAACAAGATGGGAAAACACAATCCTTGAAATTTTGTCTGGACTTCAACAAGCTTACTAAGATCATATGTCATTGTTTTTTTTTTTTTTTTTTTGCCTCTACAGATTGGTCAGGGCAATTGTGTAATTGTTTGAAGAACAATTTCGGGCTGCTTCAATAACTCAACAAGAGCTGGGTTCCTATGAGGTTATGGGCAGAGAGAACATACAGTTTGTATCTGCGGTTTAGGAGCCATTGTTCTTGGGCAGACTCGTGAAGAGCAGGTGGGGCCAGAATTCGATGCTTCTGGACATTTCACCCCTGCTGTCCATATAAATATGGTTATATGGAAGTTATTGTGTGCTACAGAGAAGATTGGGGGCATCAGAAAAGGTAAGACAAGTAAAATATTTGCTTTTCCTATTTCTTTCTACTCTTTAAAAAAATTTTTTTCATTTTTATTTTTTGATACCGAGTCTTGCTCTATGCCCCAGGCTGGAGTGGAGTGATGCAATTGCAGCTCACTGCAGCCTCGACCTTGTGGGCTCAAGTGATCCTCCCACCTCAGCCTCCCAAGTAGCTGGCACCACAGATGTGCACCACCAGGCCCAGCTAATATTTAAAAAACTTTTTCTAGAGGTAAGATCTCACTGTGTTCCCCAGGTTAGCCTTGAACTCCTGGACTTAAGGGATCCACTCGCCTTGACCTGAGAAAGTGCTAGATTACAGGCGTGAGCCATTGTTCCTGGCCTCTTTTATTTCCCTCTGTATTATTCTATCAGTTCCTAATTTCTCTTTCTCACTTTTAGTCTTGTTTTCACTCCCCACTTCTTCTCTTTGGCTTTCTGCTTGTTTCCTCTTTTTTCCTTATTTTGCCTTCTCTTAATATTTAATATTTAAATTTAACAAACTTAGTTGGATAAAGCTCTGACCTTAAATGTAGCCACGTTGACTCTTTTTCATATCTATCTAAACACAGAAAAAACAATCAAACCAAAATCTGAAATTGTTTGGAAACTGGTACATAATCCTCAAATATACTTTTCTCAGTGGACCTTGTGGGTGAAAAGTTTCCTCCTCTTTGCATTGAAACTAGCCAGTCGAGGAAACGACCTTGTGGCCCTGCTAACCTCTGAAATGAACACAAGCAGGAGGTGTTTGGCCAGTGAAAGACAAGTCCACTCTACAGGGAATACCTCATTGCCTTCATCTTGGGTGTGAGGGGCAGTAAAATGAATGTATTGTGAAAATAACACTAGGCTAAAATGTCACCATGATCACACATATGTTCGTAGGTAGATTAGAGTCAGTTATGGTCCTTAAAACATTAGGCTAGTGTAGAAAATTTGTTCAGCTCTCTTGGAATTTCAGGTCCAGCAGGTTAGCTTTCTGTAGGTCAAAGAAAACGCTCAGTTTGGCACAGAGCCCCCTTGGCTCTCACGCAGAAACTCTGTGACTTTGATACTTAGTGAAAAATGCACATCTGGAATGAAATCAGACCTCACCCTTTCCAAGCTTCTGCTCCTTGGTATTTAATTATTATGACTTTGGATGTGACTCAGGCTAAAGGATTTATTTTTAGCAAAGATTAGACATACTCTTAATGTGCAAATCAGCAATGCTGCTTATTTGTTTAATTAGAGCATGTGACTCAACGTACTTTTTAAATAGTGAACAAACAAATCTGACATGAAAGTACATTAAAAATATTTTGAGCTACGTATGCATAAGGAGGTCTTGCAAACTGCTTTCTGTGAATTGACACATTTGTCCTCTGATAGTCTGGTGAATAGTAGTATTATTCGTGACTTGGGTCTAACCAGAAATTGTAGATTATGCAAACTAGAAGGGACCTCAAGCATCATTTTGTTCAACATTTATTTTGACAGAAGAGGAGACTGAGTTTCATAGGGTTGGAGTCATGTGCCAAAGGGACTCACCAGGGATGGTCAAAATTGGTCCTGGAAACTGTGCAGCTCCTCTGCCACAATCTCCTTACCTTCCCATCATTGGCCTTTCCCAAGTGTGTGACACACACCATTGCTGGTTGCTGAAATCACTTTAGATGGTGCAAGATACTGGATTAAGCCAAGCGCAGTGGCTCAGGCCTGTAATCCCAGCACTTTGGGAGGCTGAGGTGGGTGGATCACCTGAGGTCAGGAGTGCGAGACCAGCCTGGTCAACATGGCAAAACCCTGTCTCTACTAAAAATACAAAAATTAGCTGGGCCTGGTGACACACACCTGCTACTCAGGAGGCTGAGGTGGGAGAATCACTTGAACCCGGGAGACAGTTGCAATGAGCCGAGATCACACTACTGCACTCCAGCCTGGGCGACAGAGTAAGCCTCCATCTCAAAAAAATAAAAAGATACTGGATTAAATGACTGAGCCTCATAGAGAGACATCCAACTCCAATTATCTTTCTCTCTTCCTGATTACATTAAGGAGAACAAGTCTGTGTTTAAAGTTAGTTTTTAATCCTAATGTTCTCCTATCTTTCCCTTTGACCAATAGATGACAAACCTTAGACTTACAACCTTCATCAGGAAACAGTCCACAAATAGAATTTGACAGCATTTGTTAGTTTTCAGTTTCTATTTGTAGGAAATGTATTAGTTATTTACAGTTAGATAACAAAATATCCCAAATCTTAGTGACTTAAAACAATCATTCACACTTGTTATCTCACACAGTTTCTGTGGGTGAGGAGTTCGGGAGTGCCCTGGCTGAATATTTCTGGCCCAGCGTCTCTTGGGAGGTTGCAGTCACAATGTCAGAGGGGGCTGCTTCATCTGAAGGCTCGCCTGGGACCAGAGGATTTGCTTCCAAAATGGTGTGCACACACACAGCTCTTCGCAGGAGACCTGTTCCTCATCGTGTGCGCCTCACCATAGGGCTGCTTGAATCTGCTCTCCACACATCAGCTGGCTTCTCTCAGAGTAAGCGATCTAAAGGAGGGCATAGTAGAAGGCACAATGGGGCAATTTTGGAGGCTGGCTACCGTAGAACATAATACTGTTTTTCTCTTGATGGTCACGTCGTAAAATTACCTTTAGATAAATGTATTTAAGTATTAAAAGACAATCTTATTTAAACAAAATTACTGAGTAAATATTCATATAGGAGGTCCCAGGTATCATAAAAGTTGTATCGGTAACATGCATGTGACTGTTAATGAGGAAACACTGTGTCGCACTGTGATCCTTTGAACCCAGAAGTACAGAGGAAGTAGACTGTCTGCCAGTGTTGATACAAGACCTCTGGTCTGGAGAGAGGGTGTCCAGTTGCAGAGTTGCATGTGGACACCCTCAGGTCCCAGGTTCGCATCAATAATCCCCTTCCCTCTGCTCTGGAGATACCCTGTTTTCTCAGATGTGCTTTGTGCTGCTATCTTATGTACCATTGCTGGGACTTCGAGTTATAATCTTGAGACCACCTCACTTCTTATGCCTTGCCTCATTTAGCTTTATTTTCTTTTCTGTTTTCCCTTTCTTTGTCTGTTTTTCAAAAAATGTCTACAGCTTTATCTTCCAACCATTCTATTAAGTTTGTAATTTCTGGCTAGGCACAGTGGCTCATGCCTGTAATCCCAGCACGTTGGGAATCTGAGACAGGCAGCTCAACTGAGGCCAGGAGTTCTAGATCAGCCTGGCCAACATGGTTAAACCCCATCTCTACTTAAAAAAAAAAAAAAAAAAAAAAAAAAACTCTACTAATAAAAAAAAAAATTAGCTGGATGTGGTTGTGATGGGTACTTGTAATCCCAGCTACTTGGCAGGCTGAGGCAGGAGAATCACTTGAACCCAGTAGGAGGAGGCTGCAGTGAGCCAAGATTGCACCATTGCACTCCAGCCTGGGCAATAAGAAAGTAATTCTATCTTCAAATAAAAAAAAGTTTATAATTTCTGATATCACCGTTTTAATTCCCAAGACCTCTCTTTTATTCTTTGAACGTTCCTTTCTTTAAATATAGGATTCTGTTTCCCTGTTCATACATAGCTCATAGAGGTAATTTTTTAGCATCCTTCTCTGAGGATGTTAATACTCTGTTTTTGAAGTTGTCTTCTTCCTGCATGTTGTTTGTAGTTGTTTTTTATAGTTTCAGTCTTAAACATTTGCCTTGCTTGTATCTACTTTAAGTTAAGAATAAAGGACTAAAGAAGCTAATTTAAAACTCTAAGCATATGGGTGTCGTTTTGGAAAAAGATAGTTGAAATAAATGAGAAGGCATTTAAAATACAGTGTGTTATTGCTGTGACAAGACAGCACAAGGTTTCATAGAAAGAACATGGGTGAGTTTCGGACTTAGGTGAAGGCAAAGGAAGGCTTAGTTTCATGACTTGGTGTAGGAATCAGCCAGTGAAAGCAGGTGGGTCAGGGAAAGAACAACATTCCAGGTACAGGAAACAGCATTTACTTGTTCATTAATTAATCTTTTATTAGGTAATTAATCTTTCATATCAGGCATTATACTAGGGGTATGATAGTGAATAAGATAGAAATGGCTTCCACTTTTTAATTTTCAATAAAGAAAACAAGGCCCAGTCACCATTGCTCACTCCTGTAATCCCAGAACTTTGAGAGGTTGAGGTAGGTAGATCACGAGGTCAGGAGTTCAAGACCAGCCTGACCAAGATGGTGAAACCCTGTCTCTACTAAAAATATAAAAAATTAGCTAGGCATGGTTGTGGGCACCTGTAATCCCAGCTAATGGGGAGGCTGAGGCAGCGAATTGCTTGAACCTGGGAGGCAGAGTTGCAGTGAGCTGAGATCACACCATTGCACTCCAGCATGGGTTACAGAGCAAGACTCTGCCTCAGAAAGAAGAAAGAAAGAAAGAAAGAAAGGAAGGAAGAAAGAAAGAAAGAAAGAAAGAAAGAGAGAGAGAAAGAAAGAAAGAAAGAGAAAGAAAGAAAGAAAACAGATGAGTAACTGTATTAGTTTGTTCTCACACTTCTATAAATAAATACCTGAGATTGGATAATTTATAAAGATAAAACAGTTTAATGGGCTCATGGCTCCACAGGCTGTACAGGAAACACAGCCGGGAAGGCCTCAGGAACCTTACAATTAGGATTGAAGGCGAAGAGGAAACAGGCATGTCTTACCTAGAGCAGGAGGAAGAGAGAGAAAGGGAAGGTGCTGCATACTTTTCAAACAACCAGATCTCATGAGAATTCACTTACTCTCATGAGAACAGCAAGACAGATGATGTAAACCCATAAGAAATCACCCCCATGATTCGATCAACTCTCACCAGGCCCCTCTTCTGACAATGGGGATTACAACTCAACACAAGATTTGGGTGGGGACACAAATCCAAACCACGGTGGTCACCAAGCAATTAAAACATAGTGTGAGACAATTATAGGGAAAGACATATGTTAAATGATTGTAATTAAAGGTTTGACTGGAATTTTCCTCCAGAGATGATACCAGAGAGGTAAATGGCACCTCAGGTATCTTTTGGCCAAAACAGAATTTTATGGACTAGCCTGGGAAAGCTCCCTACCATTTATCATTGCAATTTTCAAAGAAATGCACTAATTTTCAAACACCCACTATGAACTACATGCCCTGTAGACATTTAGCACTTCAAGAAACTGGCTTAAAACTGACTTTTGAAACAAAGCACTCTTAAAGTGTTGGCACTGCCTATGCTTTTGTGAATGGCAAAATACAGAGTTAAATCAGTAACAGATTTTCTCCTGTTGGAGATGGTCTCTCCCTTGAAAGTCTTTGATCTCTCTGGCATTGATGCTGACTTCAATATGTTTTTAACACTGTGGCTTTGAGTGTATGTACATTTGTGTGTGCATGTGTCTCTTTTGTTCTGTGTAAAATGAGTGGAATGGTTCTTTCCCGCTCATCTGGAATAGCAATGTACCTGCCCCATCTGGAACATGATCAGAAACACTTTAGTTATACACACTCCTATAGAACCCAAAAGGGCAATGAATTATTGTGGGGAAAATTAATGAAGTAAGAGTTGAGAAATGGTTTTTCATTCTAGCTTTGTCAGCAATTAGGTGAGTGCCCTTTGCATTTTCTCTGCTGGTGGTTTTTCTCATTTGTGAAGGGGGTCAATCATACACGACCTGCTCACCTACCCCACACACAGACAGGATCAAAGGAGGCAATAAGTGAAGAGTGAAAAGGTTGACTCAGATTTGAGGCATTTTCCTGGTGATGCCCACATCATAGAGGTGGTGATTCCGGCAATGGAGTGCAGTCTTTCCTCCGCCCTGGACTCTGGGTTAGGACAGCAGAACTAGGTTGCTGCAAAGCAGGCTCAGCATGGACTTCAGGGTGATCAGAGGAAGCTGCTGAGTTTCGTTCTTGCTGTCCTGCCCCTGGCCTGTGAGGGGCACAGGCCAATTGCCTGCCTCAGAGAAGCCCTGGGCTGCTTGCTTGACAGTCTGTTCTCCTTCCCCAGGTGGAGTGGATTGCTAATAGCATGCTGTAGAGAAGGCACAGGTTCTCAAAGTGTGGGTTCAGATCGGGGGACTCAGTGTCACCTGCTGTCTTAGTCTGTTTGGGCAGCTGTAACACAGTGCCTTAGATTGGGCAATTTACAAACAAGAGATTTGTTGCTCACAGTCCTGGAGGCTGGGAAGTTCAAGATCGAGACACCGGCAGATTCGGCATCTGGTGAGGGTCTGTTCCTCAAGATGACACCTTCTGTGTCCTCAAATAAACGATGGGCAAAGGGGCTTCATCAAATCAAGCCCTTTCTATAGGGGCACTAATCTCATTCATGAAGGCAGAACCCTTTTGACCTAATCACGCCCAAAGTCCCTACCTCTTAGTCCTGCTACCTTGGAGGTTAGAGTTCAACGTATGAATTTGGGGTACATATACGTTCAGATGATAGCACTTGGAAACTTGTTAAAAATGCAGTCTGGGCTGAGAGCGGTGGCTCACATCTGTAACCCCAGTACTTTGGGAGGCAGAGGCGGGAGGATCACAAGGTCAGTAGATCGAGACTATATTGGCCAACATGGTGAAACCCTGTCTCTGCTAAAAAAACAAAAAAACTAGCTGGGTGTGGTGGCACACACCTGGAATCCCAGCTACTTGGGAGGCTGAGGCATGAGAATCACTTGAACCCAGGATTCAGAAGTTGCAGCGAGCCGAGACAGAGCCACTGTACTCCAGCCTCATGACAGAGCGAGACTCTATCTCAAACAAACAAACAAAAATGCAGGCTGAAAGTCCACCCCAGAATTCCTGAATCAGGAACTGTGAGGGGTGGCGCTTAGTGATTAGTGAATCTGCACTTAGGAAATTCTGATGTTTACTAAGCGTTGAGCACCACTGCCTCAGAGAAGAGCTTCACAAACCTGAATGTGCACTTGGAGCTTTCATTTAAACTCAGATTCTGATTCTGAGGTTTAGAAAAGATTCAGCTTCTCTCACTGGCTCCCAGGTGGTACCAACGCCTCTGGGCCACAAACCACATGTGAGTCACAAGGCCGTGAAGCAAACAGCTCGAAACTAAGAGACCTGAGTTCCAGGGCCACGTCTGCCACTAACTCCATGGTGGCCTGCAGACAGCTCCCTTCCCCTTCCAGCCTCCAGACTCTCTCTAGCTCTATACATGGGAGTCAGGGCTTCCCTCTGATTCACCCCAGCTCTGATACTGTAGAGTCTAATGTTAAGAATTATTTCAGGACATGTGATACCTAGGATTCCCCGAGATCCTTGGGAACCTCCCACAGCAACAGAACAATGGGATAGGGTACTAAAAGGAAACAGGTGGTACCTCCAAAGAAGCAGCTTCCCAGGCTGGTCCGAGAGCTAGTAGGGGATGGTCTCACCAAGGGTGTGGCTAAGAGGCCATGATGGGGATGTGCTGGGGAACCCGCATCACAGCATCTGTACCAATTTCCTCCATTGTTTTTAGAGCCTGGTTTGGAGATGCTTTATGGACATGCCCCTATGCACCGTAAGACCACAGGTCCCACATGGCAGAATGGTGCCTCTCAGAGGTGCTTTAGGACTGTGGGCTGAGTCTTTGGGGGGAAATCCGAACGTGATCTCAGAAACAGGCTACATTCAAGATGAAAGGACCCTTTCCCATCCCTCAATGTCCACTTGTGTGTGCCTGTCCTGTTTTATAGGACACTCACAGCTCGTGGCACCTGGCAGCTTTTGGGGTTTCCTCTCCCCGCCTTGCACAGGTTGACTTTATTTCCAGATCTTTTCAAAACTCCTGTGGTAAGACATCAAATTCCCAGGTGCGCGTACTAGTTGGACTGTTATTATAAACCTTCCAAACCCACAAAGCTAAAGCCTGCATTTGCAGTTCTCATTCTCCTTTCCTGAGGAGTTATGGCTACTGTGAGGTCTTTCTCACTTCCTGGGAATTAGTTTCCAAGCAGCGCAGATGTGAAGGCTGCAATCTGACCTGCAGCTGCCCTGACAGTAACACAACTCATCAGTAGGGAACGTTAGAGGGGCTGCACCCTCCCTTAGTGTCAATATTTGTTTAGAGGAGAAGGCAGGGAGGGAGAGACAAATGGCGCGCTGGAGAAAGTTTGTCTGAAAAAGAGATGATAATGGATACATTCCAGTCTGAGAGCTGCTTACATAGTTCATTGCTCAGCCATGGGGTGAGACCAAACTTGGCCTGCAGAGCTCAAAATGGTTGTCGTGGATATGTTGCAGAAGCGGAATTAAGGTTTCGTCTCGCTCTTTGCGTTTGTTTTCATTATTACTTTTATTATAGGGTCTGTTTCTTGAAAAAAGTTCACAACTCCTCCATCTACAGATAACTACTGTTTACACTTTAGTAAATAGTCTTCCAGGCATTTTCCTTTCCATAAACCCAATAAGAATGTGTGTATTTGTATCTAATAAATATTTATGTTTTAGTATAAATGGAATTGCAATAAGTTTTCTATAACTTCCTTTACAGAAGTATTACTCTATTTTACATGAATCTAAGCATGTCAATATATAAACTTCAGCAGCACAATGTTTTAAAATTATACTTTAAATTCTGGGGTACATGTGCAGAATGTGCAGGTTTGTTACATAGGTATACACATGCCTTGGGGGTTTGCTGCACCTATCAGCCCGTCATCTACATTAGGTATTTCTCCTAATGCTCTCCCTCCCCTAGCCCCCTGTCCCCCGACAGGCTCCAGTGTGTGATGTTCCCTTCCCTGTGACCATGTGTTCTCATTGTTCAACTACCACTTATGAGTGAGAACATGCAGTGTTTGGTTTTCTGTTCCTGTGTTAGTTTGCTGAGAATGATGGTTTCCAGCTTCATCCATGTCCCTGCAAAGGACATGAACTCACCCTTTTTTTAATGGCTACATAGTATTCCATAGTATTCTGCATTTTCTTTATCCAGTCTACCATTGATGGTCATTTGGGTTGGTTCCAAGTCTTTGATTTTGTAAATAGTGCTGCAATAAACATATGTGTGCATGTGTCTTTATAGTAGAATGATTTATAATCCTTTGGGTATATACCCAGTCATAGGATTGGTGGGTGAAATAGTATTTCTGATTCTAGATCCTTGAGGAATTGCCACACTGTCTTCCACAATGGTTGAACTAATTTACACTCCCACCAACAGTGTAAAAGCATTTCTATTTCTCCACATGGTCTCCAGCATGTTGTTTCTTGACTTTTTAATGATCACCATTCTAACTGGCATGAGATGGTATCTCACTGTGGTTTTGATTTGCATTTCTCTAATGACCAGCGATGATGAGCTGTTTTTCATATGTCTGTTGGCTGCATAAATGTCTTCTTTTGAAAAGTGTCTGCTCATGTCCTTTGGCCACTTTTTGAAGGCGTTGTTTTTTTTTTTTTTGTAAATTTGTTTAAGTTCCTTGTAGATTTTGGATATTAGCCTTTTGTCAGATGAAGAGATCGCCCAACTTTTCTCCCATTATGTAGGTTGCCGGTTCTCTTTGATGATAGTTTCTTTTGCTATGCAGAAGCTCTTTAGTTTAATTAGATTCCATTTGTCAATTTTGGCTTTTGTTGCCATTCAGCAACATACTTTTTTTTTTTTTTTTTGAGATGAAGTCTCACTCTGTCACCCAGGCTAGAGCGCAGTGGCACAGTCTTGGCTCACTGCAACCTCCACCTCCCAGGTTCAAGTGATTCTTGTGCCTCAGTGTCCCCAGTAGCTGAGATTACAGGTGTACACCACCACACCTGGCTATTTTTTTTTTTTTGTATTTTTAGTAGAGATGGGGATTCACCATATTGGCCAGGTTGGTCTTGAACTCCTGACTTCAGGTAATCGATCTGCCTCGACCTCCCAAAGTGCTGTGATTACAGGTGTGAGCCACTGCACCTGGCCTCAGCAGCATAATTTTTCATGACTGCATAGTATTCTATCATATGGGAATATTGTAGCTTTTAGTAACCATCCTCTGTGTTTTTTAACATTTAGGCTGTTTGCTGTTTTCTCTTGATGCCAGCTGTGTCTGATGAATTCATGGTTATTTCCTTAGCATACATTTCTCGGTGCAGAATGGGGGCAAAGCGCATGCACATTTTTCAAGTCCTTTGAACATCTTGCCAAAGTGTATCCGGAAAAGCTGTTGCAATTTACTTTTCTGTTGATTATATATAAACACGTCTGTTTATCTGTAATTAAGAATCCTTATCCTTTATAAAGTATGGTCAATTTAATAGACCAAAATGGCACCATTTTACTGAATGTCTTTGGTTACAAATATGGTTAAACACTTTTCAATATTCATTGGCCATTTGTATTCTTCCTTCTGTGAATTCTCTATTTATAGCTTCAGCTCATTACCGTTATTTTAAAAAAAAGACTATTTTTTTTTAGAATGGCTTTAGGCACACAGGAAAACTTAGTGAAAAGTGCAGAGTTCCCATGTTATATCACCCACAGAGGCCCTCTCCCATTACCCACATTCCCCACCACAGAGGTACATTTGCTACAATCCGTGAACCAACTTTGGCACACGACTGTCACTCAAAGTCCATCATTTACATTCCAGTTCACACTTGGTGTTGTATATTCTGTGGGTCTGGACAAATGTATAGTGACATGTATCCACCACTGCAGCATCATACAGAACAGTTTCACTGTGCAAAAAAGACATCTGGGTCTTCTTTTTTCATCCTTCCCTCCCCACAATCCTTAGAAACCATTGATCTTTTACTGTCAACATAGTTTTCCTTTTTCCTGAATGTCATATCATTGAAATCATACAGTATGCGACTTCTTCAGATTGGCTCATTCACTTAGGAATATGCATGAAAGTTTCTTCCATGTTTTGTCATAGCTTCATAGCTCCTTTCTTTTTAGCATTGAATATTCCATTGTATTGGTTCTCTTTAGCACTGAATATTCCATGCATGTGGCTGTACCACAGTTTATTTATCCATTCACCGACTGACGGGCATTTTGGTTGCTTCCAAGTTTTGGCAATTATGAATAAAGTTGCTATAAACATTCACGTGCAGGCTTTTTTTGTGTGTGTATGTAAGTTTTCAACTCATTTGTGCAAATACCGAGGAGTATGATTGCTGGATTATTTGCCACTCGTTTGTTTTTCAGGTGTGGTACAGTCTTAGTCATTTTGGGCTGCTATGACAAACAGCCATAGGTGGTTTAAACAGCAAACACTGATTTCTCACAGTTCTGGAGGCTGGGTAGTCCAAAGATCAAGGTGCCAGGATGGTCAGTTTCTGATGAGGACCCTCTTCCAGGTTGCAGACAGCCAACTTCTCCTTATGTCCTCACATAGCAGAAAGAGGGAAAGAGAGAGTTCCCCGGGGTCCTTTTTATAAGGACATTAATCCCATTCATGAGGACTTTACCCTCATGATATAATTACTTCCTAAATGCTCCACCTCCTAAAACCATCACATTGGGAATTAGAATTTCAATATATGAATTTTGGTGGGGGAGGGGCACAGACATTCAGTCTATTGCAGATGTCTTTCTTTTTCTTATTGATATATAAGAATGTTACTAAACTTTCCTCATTATATATGTTGCAAATATGCTTCCCTGGTTAGTGCCCGCTTTCTGATATAATTAATGGTGTCCTGCAATGAAGAACTTTTTTAGAATTTTATGTAGGCAAATGTGTCCGTCTGCTATGAGATCTCTGTCTTCGGTAGGCTTGCTTGTTTTAGGTGTGAATGCTATGGCAGACTCTCATTTTTTGTGGCCTCACATGGCACTGTTGAAAATCATAATTTAGAGTAAGGTCTGAAGGGGCACTGTTTTGCTCTGAATGAAAGGAACACACGTTCCTCTAAGAACTGCACTGGATTCTTAGCAGGTGTGTAGGCGTTTTTATTTGTTTATTTTTAGTTAGAAGGCTGATGTCAGGTATTTCTAAAGCCAGCATTCTCAGAGTTGTTTTCCTTGAAGCCTCCTTGGCTTCAGAAGAGATGAGAGACTTTAGTGAGTACCCAGATTCACAGACTTTAATGACAGTGATCTCATAGGACACAAACAAGAAAAGCTCTTACCTTATTCAGAAGGTCTAACTTGGTAACATTTGCTTTCTGAGGTCTGGCTCAAGTCCTTAATGACACTAGGAGAACAGTCAATAATTTGATAACCTGATGGAGGACTAAGTGACTTGCCTGACTGACAATTGCTTCTTTCATGATAGTCACATTATCTTGGTGCTTCGTGGTTGTCCCTAGTCTTGCCATTTCCCAGTATTTTTTTTTTTTTTTTTGAGATGGAGTTTCACTCTTGTTACCCAGGCTGGAGTGCAATGGCGCTATTTTGGCTCACCGCAACCTCTGCCTCCTGGGTTCAAGCAGTTCTCCTGCCTCAGCCTCCCGAGTAGCTGGGACTACAGGCATGCACCACCATGCCCAGATAATTTTTGTATTTTTAGTAGAGATGGGGCTTTCACCATGTTGACCAGGATGGTCTCGATCTCTTGACCTCGTGATCCACCCGCCTCGGCCTCCCAAAGTGCTGGGATTACAGGCGCGAGCCACCGTGCCTGGCCCATTCCCAGTATTTACTTAAGGCTTGAGACCTTGAAGTTGTTCCTCTTCCTCTCCCTCTGATCTCTGATACATCACCAAGTTCCCTGATGCATCACCATACCCTGGATTCTTTATTCAGACTCTTTCCTTGTTTTCTTATACTTCTTGCCTCCTCTGCATTTCCATGGTAATTGTCCATGAGGTCCTCATTATATCATGCCTGGGCTATTTTAATAATTATCTCGTTTACCTCCTTTGTTCCATTCTCTTCTGAAATTCCAACCAACACAGGATCCTCCTCCTTGGTTTCTTGCCTTTGGTGAAACACCTTCAGTGACTTCTCATTTCATGTATGCTATTGCTCAGCCCTCAGGGCCCCCATAGTCTGTCTCTAATCTAACTCCCCTCAACCAGGATCCCTGACACAAACCATCCTCCTAGCCAGACAGGGCAGTTGGTGGTCCACGTACCTTCCTGCCTCTATCTTCTATGTCTTTGCTTATGCTATTTCCCCTAATGAAACAGATATTTCTAAGGTCCGAGTCCCCAGTCTTGTTTCTCTGGACTTTCCTTAGCTTCAGAAAAGATGAGACACTTTAGTGGGTCTCCAGCCCAGGGTGTTTCTCTCCTGGGGATCGTTAGAGAAATTGTTTCCTGCTGCTTCCCAATTGCTTAAAATGACCAGCCTTGTACTGTTATTTCTTTTTCTTTGTCCTTTCTCTCCAGTGACATTGCTTGTCTCAGAGGGCAGGAAAGTAGCTGGTTAGTTTTTTGAATCACCAGTTCCCTTCATTATAGCGTGTTGTATAATCCTGGATCTGGTTTGGCATCTGAAAAATAAAAATAAAAAATAAAAGATAAATGTTGCATAGTGCATCCCTTGTTAATGTGTAAAAAACCTTGCCAGTGGGTTCCTGAAAAAGTAAAACATAAAATCACCATATGACCCAGCAGTCCCACTCTTAGGTCTATTAAAAAAAAATCACAAACAGGTATTCAAACAAATACTTTTATTCAAATGTTCAGAGGAGCACGATTCACAATAGCCAAATGTAGAAACAACCCAAATGTCCAGCAACAGGTGAATGGATAAATAAAATTGGATCTATCCATACAGTGGAATATTATTCAGCCATAAGAAGGAGTGAAGCAAGATCGACTAAAGACTTAAATGTGAAACCCAAAACCATAAAAACCCTAGAAGAAAACCTAGGCAATACCATTCAAGAAATAGGCATGGGCAAAGACTTCATGACTAAAACACCAAAAGCAATGGCAACAAAAGCCAAAATTGACAAATGGGATCTAATTAAACCAAAGAGCTTCTGCACAGCAAAGGCAGCTATCATCAGAGTGAACAGGCAACCTATAGAATGGGAGAAACTTTTTGCAATCTACTCATCTGACAAAGGTCTAACATCTAGAATCTAAAAGGAACTTAAACAAATTTACAAGAAAAAACAGAACTCCATCAAAATGTGGCTGAAGGATATGAACAGATACTTCTCAAAAGAAGACATTTATGCAGCCAACAAATGTAAGAAAAAGAGCTCATCACTGGTTATTAGAGAAATGCAAAACCACAATGAGATACCATCTCATGCCAGTTAGACTGGCAATCATTAAAAAGTCAGGAAACAACAGATGCTGGCAAGGCTATGGAGAAATAGGAACACTTTTACACTGTTGGTGGGAGTGTAAGTTAGTTCAACCATTGTGGAAGACAGTGTGCAGACTCCTTAAGGATCTAGCACCACAAATACCATTTGACCCAGCAATCCCATTACTGGGTATATACCCAAAGGATTATCAATCATTCTACTAAAAAGACACATGCACATGTACGTTTATTGCAGTACTATTTACAATAGCAAAGACTTAGAACCAACCCAAATGCCTATCAATAATAGACTGGATAAAGAAAATGTGGCACATATGCACCAGGGAATATTATGCAGCCATAAAGAAGAATGGGTTTGTGTCCTTTGCAGGGATATGGATGAAGCTGGAAGTCATCATTCTTAGCAAACTAACACAGGAAGAGAAAACCAAACACTGCATGTTCTCACTCACAACCAGGAGTAGTTGAACTGTGAGAACACATGGATACAGGGAGGGGAACATCACACACCAGAGCCTATTGGGAGTGGGGGCAAGGGGAGGGAGAGCATTAGGACAAATACCTAATACGTGTGGGGCTTAAAACCTAGATGACGGGTTGATGGGTGCAGCAAACCACCATGGCACATGTATACCTATGTAACAAACTTGCACGTTCAGCACATGTATCAGAGAACTTAAAGTAACATATAAATAAATAAATAAATAAGAAGGAGTGAAGCACTTTTTCTTGCTACAGTGGGGATGAACTTTGAAAACAGTATGCTAATGAAGCAAGCTGGATAAAAAGGCCACATGTTGTATAATTCCATTTATATGCAATGTCCACCATGGGTATCTCCAGAGAGACAGAAAGTAGATTCAGGGTTGCCAGGGGCTGCAGGGTGGGAATGTGGAGGAGAGGGGAGGAGCGGACTTCTTAACGGGCATAGGGTTTCCTTTTGGGTGATAAAAATGTTTTAGAACTAGACGGAGGTGATGCTTGCCCAACAGAGTGAATATCCTGAATGCCAGTGAACTGTATGCTTTAAAACAGTTAATTTGGTGTTAGGTGAATTTCACCTCAACTAGCATAAAATAGATGGAGGGCCCTCATTACCTGTTGCCACATGAAGTCAGAGAAAAAGATGACAATAGTCCTAGCACTAGAGATATTTGGGACCAGCCCTGGTCTCAGTGTCTATTTGATTCTTCTCATGTCTCATGTGATGATAAAGGGTGGCGGAGAGAGACCACAGTATAATTCGTCTGCTGTTAAATGGTAGCGTTAACTGTATGCCTACTTTCTCCCCCAGATATAATTCATTATAAATTTGGAAATTTTCTCTCGATGTTGAATGATGAATAAATAATCTCTCAGTTGATGCTCTTCTCAGGGAGGAAGAGTAGGTCAAGTAGGACTTTATTCCATGTCAGGGATGGGCTTGGGTTTCCTGCCAGCTGCCCAGAGCCACGCTCTCGCCCTTGCTGGTCTGAGTAACCACTGTAGGAGACCTGGCGATGGCCCCTTCTGCTGGGGCTTCATTGTTGTACTTTTCTCTCCGTTCTCACACCCCAACCCTCTTTCACTGCCTTTTCCTCAGTGCAAGGTAATATTTTAAAAGACGTTAAGCTTGAAATGACTCATCAAGCTGCAAGGAAGAACTCCTGAGAGTCTGGGAAAACACAGAAGAATGATGCTTTCTGCTCCACTGAAATGCAGCTACGCTAGCCACAGATCCCTTTGTTGGAAAACCTGGAGTGATGTGTTTCTGGGAAGCCTTACTCTCTTCACCTTTCTGCTGCCTTCCCTCCTAGACCATTGGCTTTGGGTTGAGTGGAGTTTTGATGAGCCAATTTAAAAAAGTCAAAGCTAAAGATGTTGTCAGTTGGGTATAGAACCTATAATCCCTTTATATGGAAGCAGAAAGAAAAGAAGAAAGTATCTGTTGCTCAACCCTTTACAATTTTTATTTCTAAGGTTTTTTCCTGAGATTATCCAAGAAATGTATTGAGCATCCAATGTGTATCAGCCTCTGTGATAAAGGATAGGTGCTTCATGATGAAATTAGTATGTACTTTCTGCTCTTAAGGAGCTTGACTTTTCCCTTTATTCCAAAAAGAAGCAATCGTTTTTAGTGAGGATGACTGTGAAAGTCAAGGGTTAAAGTGATTTCATTTTTCTCTTTGGTATTAAAGATCCTCAGCCTCCCTGGTTCTGTATTTTCAGCACACATGTTTATTTTTCCTTTATGGAAAACAGTTCTCATCTTTTGCAGGAGCTGAAGTAGTTCTGGGGAAGAGATGAGGTAAACATGAAGAACCGGGGTACAGCACCAAGTGGATTGATCTTTCCAGTCCCAGAGTCCTTGAAGGACTGCACGAGTGGGCAGGGGGTGGTGCTCTAGGTGGGATGTGTAGCCTCATCTCATGACAGATTCAGGTTGTCCTGGGCTCTGCCAGGGCTCACCATGTGTGCACCTCCATGGCTCTGACCACAGGGGCTCCATCTGATGTCTATGGCAGAATCAAGTCCCAGCTCTTGAGAAGGAGCCCTCATGAAGTTGGGACCCAGGACTGCAGTGCATATGGCTGGCTTTCCAAATCCTCTGAGACCATGGTCTGCTTGTTTACACAACATGTTGCTGCCATGTTCAGCTAAGGGCCTGCAAACAACCAGGCTTCAGGGAAAGCAGCTCTGCCTTCCTAGAATTGCCTAACGACCTCAGAGAGACCTAGAAGAGTAAGAGGCCTTGTTGACAAATCAGTAGGTGTGTCTCTTAGACCCTGCCAAGTAAATAACGGTCGTAGGTCTTGCAAGTAAGACAACTACAATAAGTAGTTGTCCAACTGGGTTTTGTGGGTCCTCAGGGGATGCCTTGGTTATGAAGTGGGGCCAGAGGTGGCTGAGCTCTTCACCTTGGCCTCCAATAGTAGCTCCATCAAAAAAAATCTGCCTTTGCCTTCTGTGTGGGAATATTGTTACTGCTGTGTATCCTGATTTACCTGAGACATTTCTAGTTTATCTCTGTTGTCCTGGAGGAACCATTATTGGCCCCTCTTCTTACTCTTCAGAATGTTCTGGTTTGGACAGTAAATTGCACAATCACTATAGTTAGTGACGACCTACAACAGAAGCCTGTAGGCTGAATCTGAGTTGCATGAAATTTCTTGGTCAGCTGAGTGTTTTAAACAAAAGTGAATGTGAACGTTAAGTAGGCAGGATGTGTGCCCTTTCTCCACAGTTGTCACCATTCCATAATGTCTTGTTTCTACTATATGCATGTTGCATGACAGTCTCTATTGTTTTTTGAATCTGAAACTTTGGCCCACAAGAAAAAGTTGTTTTGACCTTGTCTAATTGGCATATTTAATAGCAGGGTTGGCTGGTTGGAAACATGAAAAGTCTATGGGTGGCACCCCAAACTGTAGGAATGACTGGTGTAGGGTATTGCCAAGTGACCATTTCAAATGAGTTCAAAGGTCTGTGCCTGATGATCTTATTTCCAAACAATCTTTCTGTATCATTCTGAGGCCCCAAAATTTCTGTTATGCTTGTGCAGTGATGGGTTAAGCATATTTTAAAATTCCTCATGTGTCAGGAATACTTCCAGTGGTAAGTAACAGAATCACTGCAAGAATAGTGGCTCCATCAGTGGAGATGTTTAATCATCTCATTTAAGAACTAGCTGGTGGTGGAACCAAGGTTGACATAACATAGCAATGATGGTAGTGAGCTGGATTAGCTCCTCTGGGTGCTTTCTTCTCTTCCTCATGGTCACAGGATGGCTGCAGCTGCACTAGCCATACCTGCTCTGCACGTCCAGAGGATGGTAATCCAAGCAGAAAAGACGGAGCAAAGACAAAAGTCTTCTGTCTCCTAAGGCTTTGTCTTCTTAATCGAGTTAGAAAGTTTTTTTCAGAAGCACACACACAAGACTTCCCCTGTAGGTCTTATTGTTCAGAAATGTGTTTCATGAGCACCTACTACAGGAGAAGCTATGGAGGTGAGCAGGGAGAGGGATTGCCATGACTGGTTTATCCCAGGCCTGGCAGAGGAGGCTTCTTCCCTGAGAACAGAACTCCTTCCCCACATCTGGAACAAAACACAGGTGTGTGACTACAGAGAAAGAGGGTAGAGGTGGCAGTTTGGTGGGTAGAGATTGTCAACGAACAACGTCCGCCACACTTGTTACAGAGAGAGAATCTTTTTGAAAAATGCTACCTTACTTTCTCCAAGGTCTTGTCACTAAAATCCATTTTTGCATGATACTTTATGTTAGCATTGCAAAGAAATCATAATTTTGATAACATTTATTATATATTTCTTACATTATAGACATATTTTTCATAACACCCTTATAAAATATAGATGATAAATGAGATTTTGTTCATTTCAATGTGTTTACCCAGACCTTATAGAGTAGGGGAGACTTAACCCAGCTGAGCATAGAGAGAGAGTGCTAGTACAATTTGATGGGGATAGATATGGAAACTTATACTGCAGCTAGGGTCCTGTTTGGTAAGCAGAATGTGGGGGACTGAATTGCTATGTGTGTTTGATAAGTCTCTTTGCGTTACCAGGGCTGCAAAGCACAAGTCAAATCAGACTGAGGGGGAAGAAATGAAGATTGTGTTGTGCGTGTCTGTTACATAATAGCTTTCATATGTTTAGATCTACAGTTTGAAGAATGTAATCAAAATCTGCCCTTCCTTCCTACTTTCTCTGTGAAGCCCGCATTCTGGGCACCTTGTTGGGTCTCTCTGAGGTTTCAGCCTTACGTTTTCAGCCATTTCTGGTCCAGGAGAGAGAGAACCTGTTTCCCCCAGATTTCAGAGTTCCAGAATGGAGGCTTGTTTGCCCTTAATTGGACAGGCTTGAGCCAATCACCATGGCCAAATGGCATGAAATGTACTGATTAGCTTAGTCTAGGTCTGTAGTTGGCAAACTATGCCATTTTTGCAAATAAAGTTTTATTGGAATGCAGCCATGCTCATTTGTGGACATATGGTCTATAGATGCTTTGAGCTACAATGGGAGGCTTAAGTAGTTACATCAGAGACTGTGTGGCTCTCAACACCTAAAATATTTACTTCCTGGCTCTTTACACAAAAGAGTTTGCCAGTTGGCCCTGGTCAAGGTCATGTCCTCTACATTTGAAGAATGGGAAAGAATGAGATGAAGTCAACTTCTGCCACAGCACATGAATGAGAGTGGTAACTGTTTCCCCGTAAAATTCCCCCAGAGAACTCTGGCCTGCCATAAGAAAGGGATGAGGATGAGCACGTGTTTGACAAGTGTTATTACAGTATGTATTGGGGTGGTGGTTTAGGGGTAGGGATCCCGTGTATTGTGGTTGGCTAGGAGTTTGTTGGGTTTTTCTTCTTTCTGGGGGATGTGGCATGCTTTTAAGCCATCGGGAAGGTTTTCTTTCTGGATGTGAGAAATATTTTACCGTACGGTTGAATTGCTGCTTGGGTGTTGTTTTGAATTTGGGCACTGATTTTGGGGAAGTATTATAATAAATTGGTGACCTAAAGGAGGTCTAAAAATGAATGACCACACAAGTGTGAAAGACAAGTGGAGAAGAAAACATGGCTGCATTGTATGCAGATAATTGATCATCTGTGTCACCCAATGATTGATGAATTCCTCAGTGCTTACCTAGAGGACGGTCCTTAGTGGCTTGACACAGGGACTGTCTATATAAGGCTTGGTCCTCTTCTGTATTTTAAATATTTTGGGTGAAAAGAGAAAAGCCCATGCTGATTAAACCTTTTGGATATGACAAATGTACTGGAATGCAACACAAAATTTTATAAATTTCTTGACCAATGGAAATAATAGGTTGAAAAAAATAGGATAAAATTGATGAAGAATAAACATTAAGTTCCATGTTTAGGTAAAACCAAGCAACAAACACGTAAAATACCTGTGCAATATGTGCAGGATAGGAGAGCTGGTGTCATGCAGTCCATATGAAAAGCACCTGTCCTGTTTGGTTGACCACAAATCCAACATGAGTCAGCAGTATAAAAATTAAAAAAACAATAATGGTGGAGAGAGATTGGTCTTTCAAAATGAGGTGCTGGGTCATTGGGTAACCATATGGAAAAAGAAGACAGTCTTGACCCCTAACTCACACATACACAAAATCAGTTCCAGATTTAAATGTGAAAGGTAAAACAATAAAGCTTTTAGGTAACAGCTCAAGAGAACACCTTTATGACCTTGGAGTAGGAAAAGAATTTTTTTTTCTTGTACCACAGTACAAAAAGTGCTAATCTTAAAGGGAAAAAAGATAAATGGAACTATTTAAAAATTAAGAGCTTTTTAAAAAGAGACTATAAAAATGGTGAAAAGGAACCAATAGAAGAAGAAATTCTCTCAACTGCTCTCTCTCTTTCTCCCGCTCTCTCTCTCTGTCCGCTGCACAAAAAACTCTTGGCCAGAAAAATAAAAATAAGTTCCACGAATTATTAAGAAAAGGGCAGAGAACCCAATGGAAAAATGGGCAAAAGACTTGATCAGACACTGTGTAAAACGGAATATCCAAGAACCCACTAATTATGAGAAAAGCTGCTCAACTTCCTGAGTGAAAAAGAAAATGCCAATCGACCATTATGATACCACCCCCACCAACACTGCTAAAGTTAAAGGATGGACAATGCCAAGTGTTGATGAGAATGTGAAGAAGTGACACCGATAGTTGGAGTACAATGCTTTGTACAATTTTCATAGTATTGACTAAAGATAACGACACGCATTATGAAGAGTGGCAGAATATATCACCTCCAAAGATACCACTTTGACAAGAGGGTTATTCTGATCTAAAGGCACTTGAAAACCAGCAAGTGCAGGAGGGGTGCTCTGACCTCCCCTTTTCTTCCTGAAAACAGGGGATAAAACTGCCATGTGAAACATGCCCTCTCAGGCTAGCACAGTGGTTCTCACCTGAAATCCGAGCACTTTGGGAGGCCAAGGCAGGTGGATCACTTGAGATCAGGAGTTTGAGACCAGCCTGGCCAACATGGTGAAACTCCATCTCTACTAAAAATACAAAGATTAGCTGGGCATGGTGGTGCACGCCTGTAATCCTAGCTACTGAGGAGGCTGAGGCAGGAGAATTGCTTGAACCCAGGAGGTGGAGTTTGCAGTGAGCAGAGATCATGCCACTGCACTCCAGCCTGGGTGACAGAGTGAGACTCCATCTCAAAAGCAAACAAGCAAACAATCTTATTAAAGAAAAGAAAAGAAAGATGCCCTCTCTTTACCAGGAGGAAGGAAAGGAATATCCTTATCCCTAAAGGCAAGGAGCCAGGGCTGAGAAATCTGTAAGGGACAGACTTTGTTGAAATGATTCTTATCTTCTTTTGGTCTCCCCCTAAATTTTAATTACTTTTCCACAGTTATCTGTCTCTGTTCAATCCAGTAGATAAGCAAGGTGTTGCCACTTCTTTGGGTTTTCATTTTCCTTTGGGCTCCTGTGCACATCTAAAAAAAAAAAAAAAAAAACTGTCTGCTTTTCACATGTCAGTCAATCAAGTCAATTTCATTCTCAGGCCCAACTGGAGACTCTAAGAGAGGAGACATAAAGTTTTGTCTCCCCATCAACACTCTATGGCTTAGCAATTTGATTCCTAGGAGTATACCCAACAGGAATGCACACACGGGTTCACCAAAGGATATGTGCCAGAATGTTTGCAGCAACATTTTTTGTAATAGTCAAAATCTGGAAAACCCAATGTCCATCTGTAATAGAATGGATGTAGAAGTTGTGGAATAGTCACACAGCAGAATACCACAGAGCAATTAGATTGGGCAATCTACAGCTACAAGTGTGAACAAGTCTCACAAACGTGTTGGTGAAATAAGCTAGACACAAAACTGTGTATGTGTAAATGTATATATTCTGCATGATTCTATTTATATAAAGTACAATATGGGTAAAACTAACATTATAAAAGAAGTCATGCTAGTAGTTATTCTTAAGAAGTGGAGGGGTGGTATTCTGGCTGGGAGGACTTTCCAGGGAGGCAGTGGGTTTGGGGTAATTTCCACCTCTCAATCTGGTGCTTATTACATGAGTGTGTTCAGCTTGTGAAAACAAATTGAAATGCATTGGCATGTGTACAGTCTGTATGCATGCACTAATTTAGCGGGAGGCTACCATTACTGAGCAAAGGTACCGTTTAATAGAAAAACTGATTGTACTATGTTCTGTCTTCTCGTCAAAGTCTTACAACAATCTCATGATGCAGATATTATTCCTGTTCAATAGCTGAGCAAATCGACTCAAACTAACTTCAAATTATACCTAAACCCAAGAGCCGATCCTCAGGCTGGGTTGTGCATCCTCTTAATTATTCTTAATAAGCAGAGATTGAAAGCTGGGGACCTATGGTTTCCACACTCTAGAAGGTACATTTTGTTGGCTCAGGGTTGCCCGAGCTCAGTGCTTTAATTTTTAGAAGTTGGTTGCCATGTAGTTTCACACACAAAAAAACAGATTTTCAGTATCTCTTGAAACACTGGAAGAGCTGGCGAAGCGGGTTCTTTTCCAACCTAACAATGAGTGGAGCTGAGTCGCAGCTACTTGCTTCCTTTGCGTCTGCTGTCCAGTTCTCCACAGTCCTGGCCCTCCTCACTCCTTCCTCTCCGGCTGGTTCACTGGTTGACGTCCCCTCCCTGGCCCTGTAGGCTTGCCATCCCTGATTTGGATGCTTTCAGAAAATCTTCTTGCTCTCTACCTTTGTGAACTGAATCCATGATTGACGGTGTGGGTTTTTCTCTTCCCACCTCTTCCCATGCCATGAGTTCTGCCATTATTCATACTTATGGCTTATTCTATGGTATCGTGCCCCTTTATATCCAGCTGATTTTCCACATACATCGATTTGATATTTATAAAATACATGATGTATGCAGAAATAGACTAATGGTTGTGCTGGCAAGGGGTTATCAATTTCACGGTTTGTGATTTGGATAAAGCAATCACTGGAGGATCCCCATTTTCTCTGTGCTCCATGAAGTTCTTTCTCTCTCTCCCATTACTGACGTATTATGAATTTAACAAATATTTATTGAATGGCAGGCACTGTTCCAGGCAAAGGGATATCGCAGTGAAAAAGTCTGTAGCCTTTGCTCACTTTGAACAACGATCTAGCAAGGGCAGACAGAAAATGTGTGCGTATATACTTGCATACATGCACACATAGGGTCATGCGGTGAGAAGGTGCTAGAAAGAGAGTTAAGGTGGGTAAGGGATAGAGTAGTGAGAGCGGCGCTGATGAAGTGGAAATGGTCAGAATGAAGTTATGTGTCTGGCCTGGGAGGCAAGTATTTGTGGTCGTAAGTACAAAAGAGTCTGGGGCAGCAAAGGCGCACGTGGGAGGGACAGGAAGGGGGCCAATGTGGCCGGGGCTGGAGCAGCAGGGAGAGCAGTGGGAAGAGAGGTCCCAGGGAGTAAGGAGGCTTGGAAGGAGCAGGGTCTAATCACCTGTGGTCTCGTTACATCGGAGCAGAGGCTTTGGAATTTCTGTTCAGTATATCGGGACCCACCGAAGGGATCTGAGCAGGGAAATGATGTCCGGTCTTCTGCTCCTCATACTCTGCCCTTTCCTCTTTCTTCCTGTGTCTGGGGTGGACCAGGAAGTATTTTAACCCATGGAAGGCTCTTAAGACCTAAGAGGTTGCTGGCACCTAGAAGTACTCCCGTGTTTAAAAACAACTCTGACTCAGCACAGTGGCTCATGCTTGCAATCCCAGTACTTTGGGAGGCCGAGGCGAGTCGATCACTTGAGCTCAGGAGTTCCAGACCAGATTGGGCAACATAGTGAGACCCCTGTCTCTACAAGTACTTAAAAAAATTAACCAAGTGATGCATGGTGGCAGATGCCTGTAGTCCAACATACTAAGAGGGCTTGTGCAGGAGGATCACTGGGGTTCAGGACTTTGAGGCTGCAGTGAACCATGAGTGCACCACTGCACTCCAGCCTGGGCAACAGAGCCAGACTCTGTCTCTAGTAATAATGATGATGATGATGATAAAAAATAAACATAAATGAAAACAACTCCAGTTGAAATACATCATTTGTCAAATAGTAACAATAATTCGTGAACATTTTGCTAAACCAATACTATTTTTTTTTAGCATTTGTCTTTTCTGCTGGTTATATACAGAATGAATTCTGCATCCTTTTAAGGTGTAGAGTGGCTTAGAAAGCACTTTTCCTGGTGAGATGCAAGGAATCTCGAGGGGAAAGATGTTTTGAAGGAGTATTCTGCAGGTAGAATTTTCTAGACAGACCTCGTCACCAGCCTCATTAGTCAATAGAGATTCCTCTTAGAGCCTTATATTGTCTGACTTGTCAATTTTAGTTTACAGTACTGTGAGTTTCCTGTCTTTCCCCTGTTTTAAAAGGTATTTTAATGGGAAACTGGAAGTAATTTTGAACCGGAAGGCAGAGGTTTAGTTCTAAAGAAATTTGTCCCTGGAATATGAACTGAAGAAGTCCTGTTAGTATCCATGATTCAATTGGCAGTTAAAGAGTGTGGAGAACAAAGTCGCTGAGACAGGAGAAAATTAGTTTAAATAAGCCTAGGAGAAAGACTGTAATTTTCGAGCAAGGACCACTATGGACCAAAGGTTAATTTTGACAGTAATGGGATATCTGGAGCCCAGTTAGGGAAATGGGACTGTAACTGGGTTTAAGAGGAATCAGAACATTACCTTGCATATTTTGATAATGGTTGCTGAAAGAAGGCCATGAGAAAAGAGATTTCACCATCAGGTAGTGTGTAGACAGCTTTGAGCTTTAAGTGATTATCCCTGAACAGAGATGATTGTGCTCCTGAGAGAGAAAATCACTGTGTCAGTTGAAGTAACAGGAAGTTTTGAAGGTAATAAACCCTCTGGATTTTGTCAGTGAGGCAAGGGTGACCTGGGTAGGATACCCAAGTTTCAGTGTGTGAGGGGTCCCAACTGACTAGTGATGATTTGAAACAGAAACCCATCTTCA
Organism: Plecturocebus donacophilus; assembly: GCA_004027715.1. NCBI lineage: Eukaryota > Metazoa > Chordata > Mammalia > Primates > Pitheciidae > Plecturocebus > Plecturocebus donacophilus. The sequence goes on from PVKP010016382.1 coordinate 46,308, forward strand.
AGTCATAGTCTGAAAATAACTACAATGCAGTGATTAGATAATATAATTCTGTTGTCTTGAGATGGTGGGAATTTCTTTCTTTTTCTCTCTCTCTTTTTAAAAATCTCTTCAACAAATATTTACAGAGTGTCTATGATTTGACAAGCACTAGGTTGGAACATGTAAATGAATAATTAAAATAATTGCAGACAAGTGTGATAACAGGGTCTGAACAGAATGCCCTGGGAACATTTACTCTTACAGTTATCATTTTTAAAATTTATTTATTGATTGATTTTGGGACAAATCTCACTCTGTTGCTCAGGCTGGAGTGCAGTGGTGTGATCTCGGCTCACTGCAACCTCTGCCTCCCGGGTTCGAGTGATTCTCCTGCCTCAGTCTGCCAAGTAGCTGAGATTACAGGCGCCCACCATCACACCCGGCTAATTTTTGTATTTTCAGGAGAGATGAGGTTTCACCATGTTGACCAGTCTGGTCTCGAACTCCTGACCTCAGGTGATCCACCTGCTTCGGGCTCCCAAAGTGCTGGTATTATAGGCATGAGCTACTGTGCCCAGCCTTCCCATTTATTTATATGTAGTTCCTTGTGAATGCGTATTCAAAAAGTAATTTTTTCATAAAGCATGAAATCTAGCTCCTTTTGTGCATCTGTTTCAAATAAAATGGAAGGCTCAGCCTCCTTAGTGAAAGTTCCTTTAATGTCCAGCACCTGCTGAGTCAGGGAAGTGGGATAAGAGTTTTGGACAAAAGTACCTAGTTTTAAAAAGGCCTGATCTCAACTTTTTACAGCAATGAAACAAATGACATTGACTATCACGTGGGTTGGTGATAAGATAGGCCATAAACCAACTCTAAGGTGACTTTTCTTTTGGATTTTAGCGGAGATAATGACTCACAGAAAAATTCACACACTGGTGTTCTTGAAGAGTCCTACTTCATTCTGCCTCTGGCTCATGTCTCTCGTTCATAAAAGTAATATGGTGGTCTTTTATCTTTTACTTTTTCCCTATCCCAAATCATTTGTAGTGTGCTGTCTATAAAATGCAGCTCAGAAATTCATATGTCTCAATATTAGTACCAAATAATTCCTGACAAATATTGTGGGAAAGAAGAAAGGTGGTGATATGTATACAAGAAACGGATGCCCACATTCTCTCTCTAAAAGATCCAAACAAAATGTAAGCATTCAAACAGAATGGCAAACCAGTATGCTGTAATGTTCACATAGGACAGGGCATGTTGCCTCTCATTGTTCTGCTTTATTGACATGTTTTTCTTGGCAGTTCTTATACATTGTCTCTTCTTCATGAACTTTGAAATTAGCTTGCTATACTCCATAAAATTCTACAGTGATTCAGATAAGAATTGAGTTTGTGAGAGAGATCCAAGATGGCCGATCACTAGCAGCTCAGGATTGCAGCTCCTAGTAAAAGCGCAGAGAGCGAGTGGACACCACACTTACCGATAAATTTTTGCTGCCCACGGACCAGGACATTCCCAGCGGAGGAGCCCCACAGGTCGCCAGTGCGACCCTTTCGGCTGGCGCGGCTTTTTTGCCGGCGCCTCGGCTTGGCGGCTCTTGGTGTGGAGTAAACGGGACTGAGTCTCCTTTTGGATGATGTTTGGCGCTCTGGAAAGTCAGAGCAGTCCATCCAGCTGATTGAAAAAGGGACTGAGAAGCCAGACCGGAGACCCCCGGGCAGAAAGGCACCACAAATTTCAACGCTGCTGTCTTAGCTAGCGTTGCGAGTCGCACAGTGAAAAGTACATAGATTCCGGAGCTGGGAATTAACAAGCTGGACATCCACTCAGAGACCTAATTTGAAAGTGGGTAATTACAAAGACGACAGATGGATAAAACCATAAAGATGCCAAGAAGCCACCGTAAAAAAACTGAGAACACTCAAAATCAGAAAGTCTCTCCTTCTACAGAGGACGCTAGTTCCTCATCAGTAACGGAACAAGGCTTGATGGAA